>JAWPHD010016740.1:0-48255 GCA_037043455.1 Cyrtodaria siliqua
AATCTAAATCAGAAATTCAATAGACATTTTCCTTTCATTTTAAAATTAGACGTTAACCCGAGTGATTCTATACCCCAAAAGCACTGTATGAACTTAAGTATTAGGTGCATTTTTATTGTTATAAAGAATGTAAAGAAAATTGGAACTGAATTCTTTAGGTTTAAACAAGTGTTTTACCTATTCTTTGCAAATGCTCAGGATTTCGTCTAGCAGAATAGGAAAACAGAAATATATAGACTTCATTTTTATGCCCCACAGGGCGGCATATAGCAATCGCACAGTCCGTGCATCCGTCCGTTCTCACCAGATATCTTGTGGGACTTTTTTGATGCCCAATGATGCTTTCTGCAACTTTTTACTTTGTGAGACTAGTCCCACAACGCATTTTTAAGTAGTTGCATAAAAACATGTTCTGCACTACCCTGAGTCAGAATAAAAAACCCAGGTGTTTCCAGCTTGAAAAGTCACACTTGCCAAAAAAGACAAACAGTGCAACCTGTCCATTAAAAGTCACACTATATAGTATTTATTTGTCCGTCCGTCTGTCCGTCCGTCCAAAATCAGCCATTCCGCGGAAACTACTGAAGGGAATTTGAAATCAGCCATTCCTCGGAAACTTCTGAAGGGAATTTTGAAATCAGCCATTCCTCGGAAACTACAGAAGGGAATTTCGTCCAACTTCAAACAAATGTTTATGACAATGAGAAGGTGGTCGTGCGCAAGAACCATGACCGTGTATCAAAGGTCAAGGTCCCACTTGGAGGTCAACGGTAACAAAATCGTGAAAAAAAATCATGTCTCAACCATTACTTGAAAACTACTGAAGGGAGTTGCGTCAAACTTCACACAAATGTTCATGACAATGAGAAAGTTTGTAACATGCAAGAATCATGGCAGTGCCTCAAAGGTAAGGTCACAGTTTGAGGTCAAAGGGCAAAAAAACCATTTTGTCAGCCATTTCTTGGAAACAAGTGAACGTAGTTGCGTCAAACTTCACACAAATGTTCATCACATTGAGAAAGTGTCGCGCCCCAGAATCATGTCTGTGTCTCAAAGGTCAAGGTCACACTTGGAGGTCAAAGGTAAAAAACTCTTGGAAAAATTCATGTTTCAGCCATTACTTGGAAACTACTCAGGAGTTGCATCAAACTTCAAACAAATTTTCATCACAATAAAAAGGTGTGTCACGTGCAAGAATCATGTCCGTGCCACAAAGGTCAAGGTCACAGTTGGAGGTCAAAGATCAAAAACGTATAAAATAAATCATGTCTCAGTCATAACTTGGAAACTACTGAAGGGGGTTGCGACTGACGTCCTTGAATGCTGCTTTTTCTGTTCAATTTTTATATCTATATAAACACAAATGTTCATCATATTGAGAAGGTGTGCGACACACAAGAATCACGTCCATGCCACAAAGGTCAAGGTCACAGATGGAGGGAGGTCAAATGTCATTTTTTCCGTGTCAGCCATCAGTCCAAAACTACTGAAGGGAATTGCGCCAAACTTCACACAAATGTTCATTACAATGAGAAGGTGTATCGTGTGCAAGAATCATGTCTGTGCCTCAAAAGTCAAGGTCACAGTTTGATACCAAGATCTGCATATTTAAATCTACCTTTTATTACTGAAGTTACGGCACTTTTTTCTTCAAATACATGTAAATATTTCTTGTGTGCTTGTATCCTTTCACAATATTACAGATAGTTTGCAGTGGGGGCATCCGTATCCCATGGACACAATTCTTGTTTAGCTCTACTTTTCCAAAGGCCAGGCAAGCTTATGCGATAGTCGAGCATTGCAACAACAGCAACAAAACTTTTTCCTGTACATGTATTTTCATCATGCAAATGCTTGTTAATAACAGTTCTGTTCTCTTTTCAGATGTAAATGACAACCCCCCAGTATTTGGACTTACAACTTACAATATCAACAAAGATGAAAACACAGCTATATATACATCTATTGGCGCAGTTTCTGCCACTGACCTAGATATTGATTTGGCAGGTAAATTTACGGAGCAGTGACTTTTGTTTACAATGAAACGGAGAATGCCATGGCAGTATGCATTTCAATAGTTATTGAATGACCATTAAACGTGTTACGAGCATTTATCTCATAAATATCTTACGGCGCGGGAGTGTAATAAAGCCATGAATATCATAAGACACGAGTGTAATAAATATGCAAATGAATGTCAAATTATCTCTCAGTCTTCTCTGTCTAAATTTTTGATTCCGTTACTGTTAAAAATACTGGATTATGGAAATCGACTGTGATGAGTCAGTTTTATGTGGCATTTTTGGAATTAGGTGATAATTAGAATCTTACATTCATGCCTATCTAATCTTAAATTCATTAAAATCATTGGATAAAATTAATATGATGCTCAGCACAGCCTCGCATCACTCAGCACAGCCTCGCATCATAACATTTTATCCAACTTGTTCTATAAGTTCAGTATTAAACAGACACTCGTGTAAGATCCTGTATATATCGTGCAATATTTCCTGTTATTATATAACCTATAAATAGACGCGTTTTCATTGGCTAAAAAGTAATTTTTTAGAAAAAATATCTAGCGATATTGACCTGTTTTTTGATATTGACCTGTTTTTTTGATATTGACCTGTTTTATATAATTGTTTTTTGATATTGACCTGTTTTATATAATTGTAAATTGAGGGTTATATAATAAAACAGTTATGGACTTTTCAGCTGTTATACATGATGTTGATATGTACCAAAAAATCATGATTTTTTTGGTGCATATCACATCATGTATAACAGCTGAAAAGTCCATAATTGTATAATATATACTGGTCATTCGTTAAATATTTTAAAGCATGGCACTGCCTCACATGTTGGCATTAACCACATGCCTAGCCCTGCATGGTTTATTGCACTGTTCGGAAATGCATATAACAGTCATGAGTTGAAATTAAATAAAATAAAATAGTCATGCTATATATATATTTATGGGATAGTTAAGAGTATAAAATAAGATTTTTGTTTTAATAAGTACTGGTTTATTAAGCAATGAACATCAATAGTTCTTATACAGAAATCTCATACAGTGGGTTGGAGGGTATAGAATCACTTTGGTTAAACGTCTAAATTTAAAATAAAAAGAAAATGTCTATTTAGTTTCTGATTTAGGTTTACCTTTTTAGTTATACGATAGCAAATTTTCTGAAATTATTGTCCTATGACTGAGATCTTTTTAATAGTTTTTTTTTTAAATTTTGTGTCCGTAGGAGTACAAAATCTTAAGAAGTAAACTTATTTAATGATTACATTTTGACTTTTGTCCCTACCATTTATTATAACAGCAAACATTTATATCTCAGTTTATTGTGACAGTATGAATTTTCCATTTCAAAAACACACTTCATTGGGGTAGTAAAGAATAATATTTTCTGAGATATGTTGCACTTAGTAGTACATTTTGCATGGGAAAATGCACCAAATCATTTCACCTCTGCATAAATGTAAGATTACATGATATATCTTCAAACCTGGATTTTTTTTAAATAATCTAGATGTGCTGAGAAAACTGAATTTAATCAGAAAATGATTCTTTACTACCGATGATTCTATACTCCCCAATGCACTGTATGTTGAATTTTTCCATTCGTGGGATGTAAGTACAAACATTACTCCATATTGAACATCTTGCACATGCTGCAAATCTCGATATCTGATGTCGCTATTACGTTTTCCCCAGGCACGATTTTTAGCTCTACTGCTTATGGGATCGCGAGTTGTCCGTCGTCCGTCCGTCGTCTGTTGTCCGTTGTCCGTTGTCACTCGTTAACTTTTGTCTCGTTAAGACAATAGGGCCTTCATTTTTCATCTGATCTTAACCAAACTTTATCCGATTGTTAATATTAATGAATGATCTGACAAATTCGAAAACCAGCCAGATCAGACCAGTAACAACGGAGTTATGGCCCTTGATTTAGTTAAAAATGCTATATTTTGCCTCGTTAATACGATAGGGCCTTCATTTTTCATCTGATCTTTACCAAACTTTACCAGATTTTTTAGTTATGGCCCTTGATTTAGTTAAAAATGCTGTATTTTGCCCAAAACTTTCAAAAAAAAAAAGTAAATTGCATTCACTCGCTTCATTGATGTTATAATAGCCATGTTAGCCAGTAGAGCGTCCAGCCCGTGTGGTTGCCGGGGGCCCCGTTTTGTCACGGGGCAAAGAATACGGCCACTGCAGATGCCTTTGGAGGGGTAGGCAGAGGGGTAGAATCCCCCCAAATTCATGTTCATTTTATCATATTTTGTTCATGTTCATTAAAGGTCTTCATCATGATCCCTGCATTGTTTCAGGTGCTATCTCGCTCGCATCAAAAGAGCAGTGGCAGAAAAACAATAACGTGGCTCCAGCGTAAATGGAGTTTCTACGATAGAATTTGCAGCAACTCTGCAGTTTAGGGTGAGAAGGTTCTAGGCCCATTTTCCATATTTTATCTCGATGTACATGGAAGATGAGCCTGGCATGTTCATGCCTTTTAGGCGCCATATAACCTTTTCATGTGTTGGTGGCCTTAAAACCCCAATTCAATTCAGTAGAGCGTCCACAGCCCTCTTGGGCCTCTTGTTGTCTCCATTGTCATGTTGAATGAAATCAACAGCCCGCAATTAATGTATGTTTGTTTACGCTGGTAAACCCCAATATAGGAGAGTTCTAGAGTAAATCTATTTCCTACTGATGATATTTTCCGATTCATAACTCCTTAAATAACCATGCTGGGAAATAATATGATAGACACAAAAACAAATCATTTTCTATGCTTAAAATTATTAAGAATGAGTCATTTGATCACACTGGATAAACATAGTTTTTGCTTCAGGTTCCAGTTGGGCTGGCATAGCCCAGCGGATAGCGTGGTTGACTTGAAACCGGAAAACCCGTGTTCAAGCCTCACTAGTGCCACTGCTGCTTCCCTTTATCCTCATCCGTCGAATGGGGACGTAAACGGGATGGTCCTGTGTATTAAATTCTTTCCTCCGAGAACTATAGGAATCTATTAGTTATGGTAGTAACAGTAGGACCGGTTCCGGATATGCATGTATCCTCCTATCTCTCTGGGACGGCTCTAAATAACCTTTTTAGCATGGTCGCTGAAAATTCTCTTTGTAATAGCACAGGTGTAAATCGTTTAATTGAAAATAACATCTGTCATAATAAATGGTGTACAACAACTACCAGTTATTGGAAGTTAGAGTATGGCAGGGAGCTGAAATGGACATGCTACAAAACAAATAGAGTATGGTTTCATCTTGTTGGTTAATTTAAACACCTCGATGTGCGTAGCCCATCCTATCTCAATGTTTAAATTAACCAACTAATGAGACAATACTCTATCTATTATTTAATGTGTTAATGAGCCGTTAAACAACATTCATTTCATGTTTCAGGTTCCATTGTGTACAGCATAGTCAGTGGTAACACAGACGGGAAATTTGCCCTTGATAGAACGGATGGACAGATCAAACTTGCAGCAACTGTTGATTATGAAACCAGAAATATCTATACTCTGATTGTGCATGCCATTGACAAGAAAGCAGCCTTTATGACGGGAACAGCGACGGTGTCCATCACACTCAACGATGTAAATGACAACTATCCATCATGCACTGCATCGCTTTACACTGGTACAATCGCCGAGAATGCGGCTTTGAGCACCAGTGTGGTGACAGTTGTTTGCACAGATGCTGATACTGTGGGAATTGTCACCTACTCCATAACGTCTGCTCATACTGAATTTAGCATCGACTCCACTACCGGAGTGGTTGAAACTGCAGCATTACTCGATATCGAAACAACGGCCAGTTATGATTTAACGGTGCAGGCTTCGGATGGTACCCTTACCACGGATGTTACAGTTACTGTCACATTAACTGACGTCAATGATAAAACACCTGCATTTAGTCCTGCTGGACCATATACTGTTAATATAGATGAAAACAGAGCAGTTGGAGACACAATATATGATATTGATGCAACGGATTTAGACGTCACTCCAACCACCTTTGTATTCACAATTGCGTCTGGAAATGGTGACGGAAAGTTTGTGATAGGTACCTCATCTGGTATTGTTCAGTTGCAGCAGACAATAGACAGAGATAACCCTCTCATGCCCTCCTACACACTGTCCATCGAAGTGACAGATGGAAGTACCACGTCAACGACAAGTCTCGTTGTCAACATTAATGATGTTAACGATAACTACCCGAGTTGTGACAATACCGCATACTCGTTTACTACACCAGAAACTACAACTGCAGGAACTACCCTCATAACTCCTGCATGCACAGATCTAGACGTTGTGGCATCAACAACGCTGCTATATACACTAACTAACGTCGTCGGGGACACTAAATTCCAGGTGAATTCTGGTACAGGTGTCCTTACGCTACAGACAGCATTTAACTATGAGAGTACGACAACAAATCACGTTCTGACAGTCACAGTTAATGACCAGGGGACCCCAAATCTGGTTTTGACCATCACGATGACAGTCTATGTGGAACCAGTCAATCAGAATACGCCAGTGTTTCAAAATACTCCTTACGATGTTTCAATCCTTGAAAGTGAAGCATTCGGCTATCTAGCTCTAACAGTTTCTGCGACTGACGTGGATACCGGATCGACTCATGGGATAGTAAGGTATGCCATAGCAAGTGGGAACAGCGCCGGCCACTTTTCTGTAGAAACATCTACAGGAGCCATTAAGGTGGCAGGCCCACTGAACAGAGAGAGTACTGCGACCTACTCGCTGACTGTATCGGCAAGTGATATGGTGGAAGGTGATACTGATGCTCGCACAGCACAGACTACATTTGTTATAACTATCACGGACGTTAATGACAACTATCCAAACATAAATCCTCCATCTTACGCCACAACCGTAAATGAGAATGCTGGGATTGGAGCTAGTATTGTGCAAATCATGGCCACCGACGACGATGCAGGAATTTCCGGAACGGCAGGTCTGCAATACGCGATCACAGCTGGAGATACCCTTAATGCATTTACGATGAATGGTGCCTGGGTACAGATTGCGGGGAATATTGATGCAGCCACGCAGTCTATGTACATCTTGACAGTAAAAGTAAGTGATCAGGGGACTCCAGTACTCAGTTCACTTACTCAAGTCTCTATTCAAGTTGTGGCCATCAACGAGCATGCACCAACATTTTCCGTAACAACTGATACCGTGACACTCTCCGAATCTGAGATGGTGGGAAGCAGTATTTATCAAGCTGCTGCTTCAGATGTTGACACTGGAGAATTTGCAGTTTTGAGGTATTATCTCGTATCTGGTAACACTGCCAATGAATTTACTGTGGATCTCTTTAATGGAGATGTTCGTGTTGCAAACGCTTTAGATTATGATACCCTACCCATTATCTATCAATTAAATATTGAAGTTAGGGATACCGCCTCTTTAGCCACCAATACTCAAACCGCGACTATGACGCTGACTGTCAGTCTCACAGATGCAAACGACGAGACGCCGATTTTCACGCTTAACACTTACTCAGCCTCGTTTGATGAGACGGCTTTAACTGGAGTATCAGTGACAACTGTCACTGCCACGGATAAAGATTCATCAACAAACGGAGTAGTCACATATTCTATACTGTCTGGAACTGGAGCCTCAATATTTGCAATCGATCCTTCGAGTGGAGTAATAAGCAATAGCGCTGCTATAGACTATGAAACTCTGGAATCATACGACCTTGAAGTGAAAGCTGTAGATGGGGTACGGTACCGCTATCGTCCACATGTATAGTGAGAATCACAGTCACCGACAAGAATGATAACACACCAGTTCTAAACGTAGCTGCTATAGCCATATCCATTACAGAGGCAACACCTATAGGCACATCGATTGCAACTGTTGAAGCCACGGATGCTGATTCGACAGCTAGTAACAACAATATGATTGTCTTTCTGTTCTCAACATCGTCCAGCCAGTTCAACATAAATCCTACCAGCGGTTTAATCACCACTACAGCTTCTCTAGATAGAGATACAGTTGCTAGGTGAGTAGTGAGAGATACAGTTGCTATGTGAGTAGTGAGAGATACAGTTGCTATGTGAGTAGTGAGAGATAAATATGTTATGTGAGTAGTGGGAGATACAGTTGGTAGGTGAGTAGTGAGAGATACAGTTGCTATGTGAGTAGTGAGAGATAAATATGTTATGTGAGTAGTGAGAGATACAGTTGGTAGGTGAGTAGTGAGAGATACAGTTGCTACTTGAATAGTGAGAGATACAGTTGCTAGGTTAGTATTGAGAGATACTGTTGCTATGTGAGTTATGACAGATACAGTTGCTGGGTGAGTAGTGAGTGTTACAGTTGCTAGGTGAGTAGTGAGAGCTTCTGTTGCTACATGAATAGTCTGAGATACAGTTGCTAGATGAGTAGTGAGAGAATACAGTTGCTAGGTGAATAGTGAGAGCTACTGTTGCTATGTGAATAGTGAGATATACACTTGCTAGGTGAGTAGTGAGAGCTACTGTCAATACATGAATAGTGAGAGATAAATTTCTAGGTGATTAGTGAGAGATACAGTGTCTAGGCGAGTAGTGAGAGAAATGGTTGCTAGGTGAGTATTGAGAGATACAGTTGCTAGGTGAGTAGTGTGAGATACTGTTGCTACGTGAGTTATGAGAGATACAGTTGCTAGAAAATAGTGAGAGAAAAGGTGAGTAGTGAGAGATACAGTTGCTAGGTGAGTAGTGAGAGCTACTGTTGCTATGTGAGTATTGAGAGATCCAGTTGCTAGGTGAGTGTGAAGAGATACTGTTACTAGGTCAAGATAGAGAGATAAAGTTGCCAGGTGAGTATGGAGAGATACAGTTGCCAGGTGTGTATGGAGAGATACAGTTGCTAGGTGATTATGTAGAGATACAGTTGCTAGGTGAGTATTGAAAGATACAGTTGTTAAGTGAGTAGTGAGAGATACAGTTGTTAGATGAGTATTGAGAGATACAGTTGCCAGGTGTGTATGGAGAGATACAGTTGCTAGGTGAGTATGTAGAGATACAGTTGCTAGGTGAGTATTGAAAGATACAGTTGTTAAGTGAGTAGTGAGAGATACAGTTGTTAGGTGAGTATTGAGAGATACAGTTGCTAGGTGAGTATTGAGAAATACTGTTACTAGGTGAATATAGAGATAACGTTGCTAGGTGATTATGGAGAGATACAATTGCTAAATAATTAAACATCATTAATTTTACATCTGTTAACTTTAAAAAAAAATAATGCCAAATTATACCCAGATTAGAGATTTGATAAGAAAGTGATAAACCCACTTAACAACCAGGCGCATAGCTAGACCAGTTTTCGTCATACGTATGGTTGATCGCAATACTAACAAATCATTAAAATTGCTTTGCATTATGTATTTAATTTTTTTTTCAAAATGTTCGTACGCAGGTTAAAAGTAGTATTTGTACATGTTCATAAATTATACATAATACATAATGGTCAAGAAGGTCAACAAGCTACCTTTACATTACCAAAACTTAATTAATGCACACAAAAATCCACCAGTTTAAGTCATATATTGTATAGTATTTAGGAAGATGTGTCTCATTTAAATCTTAGTAATGTTTTCTAATTTTTCAGTCACACATTGATAATCTACGCCGTAGACCAATTAAACATTGGTACTGACAAAAGAACAGGCTCCGCCACTTACACCATCATCTTGACGGATGTAAATGACAATGCACCGGTGATAGCTGGTGTGTATGCGACAACTATCGCCGAGGATACAGCAATAAACATTGTCGTGTTCACTATCGCCGCTACTGATGCGGACTTAAATGAAAACGCTGTGTTGGTATACTCCATCACCAATGGGAACATTGACACTGATTATAAAATAGACTCGGGGTCAGGGTTGATCCAAGTACAGAATAGTCTAGATCGAGAGAGAACTCCTTCGTACACTCTCGAGGTGACAGTTGTCGATAACGGCACCCCTCCACAGACTAGTATTACATCTGCAACCGTAACAATCAGTGACATTAATGACAATAACCCGATATTCCAGCCAGCTCCAATAACGTCCTACACGTTTTCAGTTTCCGAGAACGTTCCTGTCACGACATCCGTCAACCAAGTTTCAGCAACGGATGCCGACACCGGTATCAATGGTGCGATTCAGTTTGTGATTGCTTCGTTTATAACCGGCACTAATACACACTTCTCTCTAGATGCCTCGACTGGAGTGATATCGACTGCTGCTTTGCTCGACAGAGAAACTCAGGATACATACGTGTTTATCATTCGAGCTTCAGATGGAAGCCCAAACACCCTCACAGCAACTGCCAGCGTTACCATCAGCATATTAGATTTTAATGACAATACTCCGGCATTCAGTTTAGCACTGTACACAGGTAACATTGTGGAAAACAGTGCGGCAGGAACTAGCATTCTCACGGTGGTCATCACAGACTTTGATGTTAACGTCAACGCGGTCATAACTCTCAATATTGACACGTCGACTACAGCGGGGGCTAGGGCTAATCAGTATATCGACGTTAATTCCTTGTCCTCCATTATTTCTGTAAAGTCACCAATTGACCGGGAGACGGATCAAACGTTCAATTTTGTCTTACAAGCGGTTGATGGTGGAACACCCCCGTTATCTTTTAGCACGTCCGTTATTATCACTGTGGGCGATGAAAATGATAACCTCCCAGTGTTTTTGCCGACATTTTACAATTCTGAAATAGCGTACAACGATGATTGTCAGGTGACAGCAACAACAATATCCGCAACTGATGCAGATACAGGGGTGAATGCTGTTATAACGTACTATACAACCCTGAATGTCAATGCACACCTGTTTACATTGGATTCAAGTACAGGTAATATTACTCTTCTTTACTGTTTTTCTATAGAGGATATTTGCTTTTTCAGTGGAAGATACAACTTTATTTCATTGAGTGAGCTCCCAAAACAGGATTCTCATGAGTATGCTTCCATCAGTGTTTTTGTGTCTATTTCACATTTGTATTCCCCACTGGTAGCCCCGTTTTGTAAACGCTTCACTACAAATCACTAGTTGATACACGACAAAAAATAGTTCTGAAACTGTTTATTTCAGTAAAAATATTTTCCGTGAAATAAACATCAAAGTTTATGCAAAAATCTATGAAATATATAGTTATCACGGCAAACATACAACTATCAGCAAACTGAGGTAAGCATAACAACTTTTTGAAGGGAGATAATCGCTGTACAAAAACTGTGAAATTTATTTATGGTAATTTTATTGTTTGAAACGGTGGATTACCACTTTTATTTCACTGAGAAAATTATATAAATCAAAAGCGTAAAAGAAATTGTTTTTGATGATGTTCATGATGAGTAACTAGTGATAGTCCTCTAATAAATACAACTGGGTAGCTCGTTTATCTATATTTTTGGGGCGAGGCGCTATGTCGAGGTTGGTGTCCTAGGCATGCAGGTTCAAATCCGTTGGTAAATGGTTGGTGCAAAATTTTCAACATTTTCTCTACATATATATATATCTCTATATTGTTGAATATGATCTGCTGTTATTATACAAGTGTTTTAAAAAACAAAATAATAGAAATGGCATACAGGCGACAGACAAATTGTTCCGTCTCAACAGATTTTTACTAAAGTTAAGTATGTAGAACAACCCTGCCCATTATCGACAACAGCTGGCATATTCTATTGAAGATAACTGTTTTATAATTACAGCATTGTTTCTGATGTCCAAATACGTAATAATATTAGAAGTCATTAAACTGATACTCTGTCGACATTTTCAGGTTGTAAAGGAAAAAATCAAAAAATATCAGCCATTTGAAAGTAGTTACTGCTGTTTTTTCACTGTGTAATGACGTTCTTATCGCCACCTGTAAGCGTGTATACTGCAGAAATGATGTGCACCCTTCAGTTTGACCTTAATACCAGTTTAGACTGGTGTTTTGCGGGAAATTTGAGTCATGCTTTCTGTTTTCAACTACAAGAATTGCACATAGCGAAAAAAATGTTAATGAAGGGGGTTGTCGATAATAAACAGGACAGAATGGTGTTTTGGTTTATTATTGACACTAAGAAAATACAAAATCATTTGTGATAATATTTGTCGGTCCTAAACGCAGGGGAGAAAAAGTAATAAGTGTGTAGAAATAAAAACACAACACTTATGACAAAGCATAATGTAAAACAAACCATAATGTCATACAGTGATCCAAGTCAACTTGCAAAAAATGCCACCAACATCAAAGGGTTTATAATAGACTGACCCACTGTTTTATACACAATTTCCAACTCTACCTAAAAATGAAAATGGGCATATCCATGTATTGTCTTGTGAACGATAATACAATTAAATCAATGGATTTAGAAATGCAATTAATTAATACAATTAAGTCACAGGATTAAATAAACAAAGACTCGGTCAGGCGTTTATTTTTTTATACAACTAATATGTTATTTACTACTTGAATATTAGGCTACTAACCATTCACTCAATACAGCTTGACAATCATCAATATCGCCAGGGAAACAAACCCAAGACCACTTTCCAATACTCAAATGGAAAAAAACTGATGTAAAATAAGTCCTGACTATCTCTATAAATAAGATGCACCACTAATTCAGACCAAGTCTATAAATGATAAAAAATGTGGTCTTAATCAGTGGCTTCTTCATTCGCTGGTCTTATATTCCGGAAAATACGGTAGATGAGATTTTTTTTTAAAAAGTATCACGGTGTTGATAATAGACCGAGAGTGTGGATAATAGACATGCGACTGTGCTCCATAAAGTCGATGCTCATTGGCTAAATCATGTTGTTACTTGAAGCGCTATGTAGAAATTAACCAATAAGGACCAGTTTTACATTTGCTGTAGGCACTACTGCTGTATTTTGAGACCAATACAAATGCAGGAAATTAAGTTAGGTGAACACATGGTGTTTGTTTAAATACAGATCTCTTTTGGCACAAATAATGCTCTTAATTTACAATTGTTGAATTTTGTACAAAGACTTGCATAAAAAATAAAAAATAAACTTTTACTCTTTCAAAAGGTGATGTTAAAATAGTCGCTATTGCTGGCCAGAACACAGGTTATGTGTTGTACGCAGCCGCTACTGATGCTGGTAGCCCGGCGGGAGTATCGTCAACTGGAGCCACAGTCCGCGTGGACACGTATGACCCCACCACAGCAATCCTCAACTACTACATGGATATAAGTCAAGCCGCGTACTTGGCGAGCGAGTCCACGTTTCTAAGTCAGCTGACAACTGTGTACCAGGCTACTTACCCGTCATCAGAGGCAAAGCGCTGGTGTGTCATAGGGATTACTTCAACGTAAGATTTCATTAATTTTACTTATTTGTAAACATTGGTTCATGGATAGAAATCAATCCAGCTGCACTCTTTTCAGATTAAGCTGACTACTGTGACAAGCAAGTATAGCTTCTGGTGCTTAACCCCCTACATATATATAATGGACTGTTCTTTCTTTGAATTAAGACCATTCCATTTATATAACAAAGGGGTGTTTTGGGGAAAATTACTGATCAGCAGCTGGACTTTGTAAACCCTGATCTAGCTAGCTGATCTGGGTTTACAGTGGACGCAAAGGCTATAATAGTCGTGCTTAGCGGGTTAAGGCTTAAAAGAGATTGTTCCTAGAATAATTTTGATGATGGCTTTGGTTCAACTTTCTAGCCTAATATGTTAGAAGGTCTGACAGGTGACTGGGGTCTCAGGGTAGTGCTGTTGGTAGAGCAATTCCCACCAATGCAACCTTTGTTCTGTTTCCCATCTCGGCAATAGTGAGCGAGTATGGGGGTGACACATGAATCTTCCACGGGTTTACCACTTTCCTCCCACATCAAAACAACAATAATAGCCCATGCTATCGAGACAGATTTTTATATTAAACTACTAGTATGTATTGTTTCATTATTGTTGTAAAATACTGTTTGTACTTTGACCTGGTGAAAGAGACTAACAAATATCTTGAAATGTGAAAAGCAAAAAATTGTAATATTTATCTATTCATTATTTGAAAAGTACAAGCTAATATCGGATACAAATTACTCTGTGTGGTTTGGATACGACTTAGTGAACCCTTATTTCAGAAAAAATGCTGAGCCTTGAAATCTGACAGCAGCCTCTAGCACAGTGTAGCTCAGTGGATCATGCCTTGTGCTTTAGAGCTACAGTCTACAGACCTCTGCCCCGCCTGGGTTCACTCTCTGGCAGAGGCATATCGGCATCTACATCTCATCTCCCTCTAAGGTTGCTGTCCCATTATAATATGATATGTAAACGGGAGATAAAAGCCCATTCCATTTCATTTGTTATCAAAAGCACAACCATCTGACCATTTATACCTGTCCATATTTCAAGCAAGTTTTAAATAAGTCTACAGTCACTAATAACAAATACGTTCGGTACACATTTGGTGATCAATGTTTGGTACAAATAAGGTTCTTCATGGAAAAACTACTGTAGTCAGTTTGATTTTTTACAAAAAAACTGTTTTATGTTCAGGTCCTGTGTGATACGTGTGTATGTAGTCAAGGATACGACTACAGTAGACGATGAATCAGAGATCGCTGTCAAAAAAGAATTTCTGACTATTGACGAGGCATACGCAGTCACTGCTAAAGACGATGCAGGTTCCCCGGCAGATGTTATACAGGGTAACTACCTTAAAGTGAAAATCTGAAAACACCATTTATTCTAATCAGTGTTTTCTCGGTTGCTCTATTCTATATGTGTTTCATAAATGTTATCTTGTATATATTATAAAAATCCGGTGAAGATCAGGAATTACAACACAACGTATCATTGTTTTTATGAGAACAGTTCCGATTAAAACAGTTATACCGAGGGTTCGAATTTCCCTATGTGAACCGGATACCCATGATTGATTATTTTTCTTGCATATCATTTGCATTCTGCACATTGACGTCATCAACTACTAATGTTTTCATGTTTATTTACACAATGACGTCATGAAACTGTCATTGTTGATATCGGCGCGGGACTTTTATCATCCCCCATGTGTAAGATCAGGCTTTCCATCACCCATGTAAAATGTGGATAACCTTGTCCGGTATGCAAGAAATTTGGTTCTGGTTCCCCAATATTACCATAGCATACTGTATAAAACACTAAATTGTGTGCATTCTAGCACAATTGGAGTTCTAGTTTGTGTTTTAATCCCATAACAACATGGCTGCGCAGTAGACTGTGCACAATTTCATGAGCTTCCTCATGACCTTCCTGTCGTCTGCACCTGGACATTTGTTACAAAGTGAACGTATATAGGAACGATGGTAAAACGTCCATACATAAGAATGATGGTAAAACGTCCATAAATAAGAACGATGGTAAACGTCCATAAATAAGAACGATGGTAAAACGTCCGTAAATAAGAACGATGGTAAAACGTCCATAAATAAGGATGGTAAAATGTCCCTAAATAAGAACAAAGGTATAACATCCATAAATAAGAAAGATGGTAAAACGTCCATAAATGAGAACGATGGTAAAACGTCCATAAATAAGAACGAAGGTATAACGTCCATAAATAAGAAAGATGGTAAAACGTCCATAATTGAGAACGATGGTAAAACGTCCATAAATAAGAACAATGGTAAAACGTCCATAAATAAGAATGATGGTAAAAAGTCCATATATAAGAATAAAAGTAAAATGTTTAGTATATAAAGATGATGAAAAAATGGTTCAATAGTTATTTTTCTACATCTTTGTGTTATAATTTAAGAAATAGAACATCGTTTACTGTGAATTATCTTTGATATATCACGGTTTGGAGTTCAATTGTAAACAATAATTTCACGAGCCCGAAGTGCGAGTGAAATTATTGTTAACAATTGAACGACAAACCGTGATATATTATAGATAATTCACCGTAAACGATGTTCTATTTCTATTCTAAAATGTGAAAATAAGGCACACATCTGAAATTGTTCGCATTGCTTTGCTTACTCTCCTAACGTTGCATACGTTACAATGCACAATGCGCAATGCTTGTTCTCCTTACGTTGCAAAAATTACAGTGATATATCGTTCAATATAACGAGATATTTTAAACTAGGCTATATAGTGCGGGTGTATTAGACTGAGTAGCAAACCTTCACAGCTAACACAGTTTGGCTTGGTACTAGATATTACACTCGTTCCTAGCAATTGCTAATATATGCATAACAGTACTGTTTTATCCTCTACTTTCCACGCACCACTGCGCAGTACACCATGTGCGCAGTTGCACTTCTTTATTACATTCTTGCATAGCAAATGCTAATATATGGAAAATAATAATTATTTATACCCGGTTTTGCCACTGGGCAGTACGTGGGCATATTGTCAAGTGTCCTATCGTCTGCACGGCTAAATTGTATAGTGATAACCTTTGAGTTGAAGTTATGAAGAATGGTGATACTGGAACTTGAAATGTTTTCAGAATAGCATTTTTGTCTTAATTCTCTTAGGTATAGGCTGGACGTCATTTGCTATCACACGGGTGGAGAAATATTACGAGGAGGAAGAATCGTCGACACCATGGATACAGACAACTGCGGGGATCATTACCATGACCGTTATAGCATGCATCATCTTCATATCTGCCGCAATCATCATAGCAGCTGTTGTCTACAGATACAGGAGCTCCAGACAGTGAGTAGATCCTGCATTGTACCAAAGTCTGTACCGAAGTCTATCATTTACATACTTGAGCATCTTACAGCTAATTGACTGTACACACTAACCTGTACATACACTTACATCTGGATGTTCATTGACTACATACACTTACATCTGGATGTTAATTGACTACTTACACACAGATGTTAATTGATTACCTATTTTATGCCTGGATGTTAATTGACTACGTATACTTACACCTTGTTCTTTTATTGATGACTTACAATTGACTACCTATTTTATGCCTGGATGTTAATTGACTATATATACTTACACCTGGTTCTTTTATTGATGACTTACATATGTATGTTAATTGACTAAATACACATTAACCTGGATGATAATTGATTACCTACACTTACATACAGATGTTAATTGACTACCTATTTTATGCCTGGATGTTAATTGACTACATACACATTAACCTGGATGTTCATTGATTACATACACTTACATCTGGATGTTCATTAACTGGATGTTCATTAACTACATTCCGTCGGTGTGTTCTTGGGCAAGACACTTTACCTTAGCCTCGTCCGTCGGATGGGGACGTAAACCGGGCGGTCCCGTGTATCGGTCTATCTTCCGAGCACGTTAAAGAACCATAGGAATCTATTCGATAATAAGAGTAGGGCAGGTTCCCGGATTCCTATGTATCCTTCCCCTCTCTCTGGGGCGGCTCTAAATAACCTATACTGTGTTGATGAGCCGTTAAACAACATTCAATTCAATTCATTAACTACATACACTTACATCTGGATGTTAATTGAATACATACACTTACATCTGTATTTTAATTGACTACATACACTTACATCTGGATGTTAATTGACTACATACACTTACATCTGGATGTTCATTGACTACATACACTTACATCTGGATGTTCATTGACTACAAACACTTACATCTGGATGTTCATTGACTACATACACTTAAATCTGGATGTTCATTGACTACATACACTTACATATGGATGTCCATTGACTACATACACTAACATATGGATGTTAATTGATTACATACACTTACATCTGGATGTTCATTAACTACATACACTTACATCTGGATGTCAATTGACTACATACACTTACATCTGGATGTTAATTGACTACATACACTTACATCTGGATGTTAATTGACTACATACACTTACATCTGGATGTTAATTGACTACATTCACTTACATCTGGATGTTAATTGACTACATACACTTACATCTGGATGTTCATTAACTACATACAATTACATCTGGATGTCCATTAACTACATACACTTACATCTGGATGTTCATTAACTACATACACTTACATCTGGATGTTCATTAACTACATACACTTACATCTGGATGTTCATTAACTACATACACTTACATCTGGATGTTCATTGACTACAAACACTTACATCTGGATGTTCATTGACTACAAACACTTACATCTGGATGTTCATTGATTACATACACTTACATCTGGATGTTCATTGACTACATACACTTACATCTGGATGTTCATTAACTACATACACGTACATCTGGATGTTCATTGACTACATACACTTACATCTGGATGTTCATTGACTTCATACATTACATCAGTCTGGATGTTAATTGACTACATATTTATGCCTGGATGTTAATTGACTACATATACTTACACCTGTTATTAGCTTGACTGATCAGCAGAGCTTATGCCGTGGTGCGTCGTCTGTCTGTCTGTCCGTCCGTCTTTAAAACTTTTTTTGTGGTGACTACTCCTCTGAAACTACTTGATGGATTTTTATGAAACTTCACAGGAATGTTGCTTTTGATGTCTAGTTGATCCTAGCAAAAATTCAGGTCGGCCAGATATTCAAGATAAAGATAGATTTTAAAAATGTGATTTTGTGGCGACTACTTCTCAAAAACAGTAAGTGATATTGATTTGGAACCTTTACCAAAGTGACTGGCACGACGTGTAGTTGATCCTAACCAGAGTTCATTTTGATTGGATGTCAAACATGGCCCTGGCGGCCATCTTTGTTTACATAGAATTACATAGGAAAACTTGTGGCGACTACTCCTCTGAAACTACTTGATGGAATTTCATGGAACTTGACAGTAATGTTGCTCTTGATGTCTAGTTGATCCTAGCAACATTTTAGGTTGGTAGGAAATTCAAGATGGCCACCACTGCTAAAAATAGATTTTAAAAATGCGACTTTGTGGCGACTACGTCTCAAAAACTGTAATTGATATTGAATTGGAACTTTTACCAAAATGACTGGTGCGACATGTACTTGATCCTAACTAAGATTCCTTTTGATTCAATGTCAAACATGGCCGCCAGTGGCCATCTTTGTTTACATAGAGTTATATAGGAAAAACTTGTGGCGACAACTCCTCTGAGAGTGAGACTACTTGAAGGATTTTCATGAAACTTAACAGAAATATTACTCTTGATGTCTCGTTGATCCTAGCAAAATTTCAGGTCGGATAGAAATTCAAGATGGCTGCCATGGCTAAAAATAGATTTAAAAAAATAAAATTGTAGCAACTACTTCTTGAAAACTGTAAGTGATATTGATATGGGACTTTTTCCAAAATGATCAGCATGACATGATGTTGGTCCTTGTTGAAAACTATTTTGATTCGACATTAAACATGGGTGCCAGTGGACATCTTTGTTTACATAGAGTTATATAGTAAAAACTTGTAGCGACAACTACTCTGAAACTACTTGACTGGTTTTCATGAAACTTGACAGGAATGCTGATCTAGCTATCAAAACCTATCGGTAGAGCTTCAAGGTCATTGATCTCTTGTTTTATTGATGACTTACATATGTACGTTAATCGAATACATACACATAAACCCGGATGTTATTTGACTACATATTCTAACATATGTTGTAATTGACTTCATACACTTACATATGGATGTTAATTGACTACATACACATACATCTGGATGTTAAAGAAATTAACCTGCCAATTAATGGTAAAATTATCATAAAAATACCTTTATCAAAATTATATCCATGTGTTCAGGTCATATGTCAATGTATTTGTCAGGGCACAAACATTTGTTTCTGAGTTACTCATCCTACGTAATATGAATGGTAAAATTAATAAATTGTTAAAGAATTTATCTGGATTTCTATTCGTCCTGCATCAATGAGCACTCATCATGGCTAGCGGACAAGTGGAAATTTCGTGCCCTGTATGTATTGATTAAAAGTATAGGTTTATTCACGGATTCATAAAATATCTGTGATTGAATATGTGTAAAATGAATTATGAGTTGAGTTGACTATTGACCACATGACCCTACATATGGATGTTAATTGACTACATACAGTTTCAAATGGATGTTAATTGACTACATGCACTTACACATGGATGTTAATTGACTACATAACCTACATATGGATGTTAATTGACTACATAACCTACATATGGATGTTAATTGACTACATGACCTACATATGGATGTTAATTGACTACATACACTTATACGTGGATGTTAATTGAATACATAGCCTAATATGGGTATTAATTGACTACATAACCTACATATGGATGCTGATTGACTACATACACTTACATATGGATGTTAAATGACTATATAACCTATATATATGTTAATTGACTACATAACTCTACATATGGATGTTAATTGACTACATAACCTACACATGTATGTTAATTGACTACATATACTTACATATGGATGTAAATTGACTACATACACTTGCATATGGATGTTAATTGACTACATACACTTACATATGGATGTTATTTGACTACATACACTTACATAATATTAATTGACTACATACACTTACATTTGGATGTTAATCGACTACATACACTTACATATGATGTTAATAGACTACATAAACTTACATATGGATGTTCATTGATTACATATACTTAAACTTGGATGTTAAATTGACTACATACAGTTACATATGGATGTTAATTGACTACATACACTTATACTTGGATGTTAATAAAATGTGTACATCATGCTTAATAATTTCTTAATTGTTTAAAATTAACTTGTGTTGGTATGTTACTAATTGTTGAGTATAATACATCTAGTCAAAACCTACATTACATATAATAAAAATGCAAAATAAATAAACTCTGTTTTCACCTTCCCAATATTTAAATGATTAAACCAATATTGAATAAATAAATCAAGGTACTAATTTCAGTGCACAATAAGTGGATGGCACTGTAGTGTTTTAGTTAGCTGGATGGCTCACTGATCCAGGGACTTTAAACCTAGTTGCCCACTTACAGTCAATGCACAATAATTGGATGGCACTGTAGTGTTTTGGTTAGCTGGATGGCTCACTGATCCAGGGACTTCAAACCTAGTTGCCCACTTACAATCAATGCACAATAAGCCAGGCACACCCGGAAGACCAGACTGTACTGTGCACTATAGTGGGTGGTGTGGCAATAAACCATAGGAATATACACATGGTCAATAATATAAGATTGCCATGTATGCCTATTTTTCAAGTTGATTTTGTTTTAAATGGCTCTATATTCTATGTTTAATACTTTCAGTGGTGGAAGAAACCGTGTAGAGATTGCCGATGATGATGGTGGAGATCATGTGGCCAAGAACCAATACAGGAAGAACAACAGCATGCATAGTAAGTGTACCTGTGTGAAGGGATTAGGAGCTTCATCCGAAATTTCTTTCCATAAAACCTATGTGAAGCGATTAGGGGCTTGGTAAGAAACTTCCCTGGATAAAACTGTATGAAGGAATTAGGGGCTCGGTTAGAAATTTCCCTAGTCGAAACCTGTGTGAAGGGATCAGGGACTTGATCAGAAGCTCCCCTAGATAAAACCTATGTGAAGAGATCAGGGGCTTTGTCAGAAACATTACTAGTTAAAACCTATGTAAAGAGATTAGGGGCTTTGTCAGAAACATCATTAGTTATAACCTGTGTGAAGGGATTAGGGGCTTTGATAGAAATTTTCCTAATTAAAACATATATGAAAAGATCAGGGGATTCCATAGCTAAAACCTGTATTGGCTTGGTCAAAAACTTTCCTAGTCAGAACCTGTGTGATGTGAAGGGATTAGGGGCTTAGTCAGAAACTTTCCTTAGGGGCTTGGTAAAAAAGGTCCCTAGTTGAAACCTTTGTGAAGGGATTAGAGACTTGGTTAGAAATTGCCCTGGTTAAAACTCGTGTGAAGGGATTAATGGCTTGGTCAGAAACTTGTCTAACTGATGAGACCTTTGTTAAGGTATCTGGGACTCTGTTTATTGGAAGGGATCAGAGACTGTATATTTGAAGGCCTCAGTGACTCAGTCACTTTGAAGGGATCCGGTTGAACCTTTGTGAAAGTATCAGGGACCTGGCATAATTGAAGGGATCAGAAAATCGATATATTTGAAGGGACCAGGTTGAGTCTTTTGAAGGGATCGGGTGCTTGGTATATTGGTAAGAAGCTTCCCAGGTTGTTCCATATATAGCTTCATCTGTCAGATAGTATATTTTGCTTCTGCACGCTCTAAGATCTTTGACTGTATTTGTAAACCTATACACGCTTGACAATCGTCGACTGTATCTTTAAATTGTATTTTGCATCTACACGCACTCGCAGATTGCCGACTATCTTATAGTATATTTTACACCCACACAGTCTCAGATTTAAATTTAAAGTACACTGATTATAATTTTCAAAAATGAATGTGTTAACTTACAAAAGTGAAACATGCTTTTAATTAAAACCCCCACAAATGAAGTTTGAGAGGGGTATATATTGGTCATTATACCCCCACAAATGAAGTTTGAAAGGGGTATATAGGAGTCATTACACCCCCACAAATGAAGTTGAGAGGGGGTATATAGGAGTCATTATACCCCCACAAACGAAGTTTGAGAGGGGGTATTTAGGAGTCCTTATACCCCACAAATGAAGTTTGAGAGGGGTATATAGGAGTCATTATACCCCCACAAATGAAGTTTGAGAGGGGGTATTTAGGAGTCATTATACCCCCACAAATGAAGTTTGAGAGGGGGTATTTAGGAGTCATTATACCCCCACAAATGAAGTTTGAGAGGGGTATATAGGAGTCATTATACTCCCACAAATGAAGTTTGAGAGGGCTATATAGGAGTCATTATACCCCCACAAATGAAGTTTGAGAGGGGGTATTTAGGAGTCATTATAACCCCACAAATGAAGTTTGAGAGGGGGTATTTAGGAGTCATTATACCCCCACAAATGAAGTTTGAGAGGGGTATTTAGGAGTCATTATACTCCCACAAATGAAGTTTGAGAGGGGTATATAGGAGTCATTATATCCCCACAAATGAAGTTTGAGAGGGGTATATAGGAGTCATTATACCCCCACAAATGAAGTTGAGAGAGGGTATAGAGGACTAAGGAGTCACTGCGGCGGGCGGTCTGTTGGTCTGTCGATCGGTCTGTTGAATCTTGTGGAGCGAATTATTTCTACCGTTTTCAAGATATGGAATTGAAACTTTGTATACCTGATGAAAATGAAGGGTAGATGTGGGGGACATAATCTTTCTTTGGCTTAGTCAATGCCATGCAGAGTTATTGCCCTTGAACTTAGTTAAAATTGCTATTCAGCATACCGGTATCCAATACTGTGGTGCAAACTACTTCAACAGTTATTAAGACTTTGTGTACATGATCATCATGAAGTACAGATGTGCGTGAACCAATTTTGGTGCGGCTCAGTTAATTCCATGCAGAGTTATTGCCCTTGCACTTAGTAAACATTGCTTTGTACATCATATGCAATCTTGTGGAGTGAACTACTTTTACAGTGTGTACATGTATGCGACACAATTTTGGTATGCCTCAGTCAATGCCATGCAGAGTTATTGCACTTGTTTTCACAGAATTATGGACCTTTGTTTTACTTAGAATTAATTTCACATTAAAAAATTATCAGATATTTTAGACATTTATTATTCTTGATTTTGCCCATCATCGGCTATAGCAAAAAAGTGGGGGTATTCATCACCTTCAGTGATAGTTCTAGTTTAAGGTGCAATTTATTTGAAATTATGCTGCCATTTTCAGGAATGTTCAAGCCAGATCCAAGAGTGCAAAGTAGTAAGTCAATAGCACTTGAGGTGTTGGGGGTGAAAACACTTCTCCATTTATATTTTCAGCATGCTTAAAATTAGATTCCTTGTTTAGAAAAATATCGTCTGCTCTTCCCAATTCCTCATAGATGTTCTTTCTTCTGCATTATTTGCTAATTAGCTGCTACTGGTATTATATATACAATATATATGATTTTAATTGTTCCAAATTCTTTCAGTGAAAATGGCTTAAATCTCTGAAATTTGAAAAAATATTTGTTAATTTGCAGTGCTTAAATTAATATCATTACCAATATTCAATTTGATAATTACCACACAGCACTCAAGGCTTAACAAATAGAATTTGATTAATTATATTATGAGCCCTCCTATGATAAAACGGTATTAGGAATTTGTATATTACATCCATATTACAGGGAATTTGATCCTTTTAATTAACCTCCTATGAGATTTAAATTGAACATTTTATTCTCCTACCCTTTTCGATTTAAAAATTGCAGTTTTTTTTTATTATGCCTTGCCACGAAAGTGGTGCGGGCATATAGTGTTACCTTGTCCGTCCCGTTTTTACATTCAAGTTTTTTATTAAGTCAATTTCTCAAATACCAAAAGCCGTACAGTTTTCACTGAAACTTCATACACACTTACATCTATATGGCAGCTATATGTTTCTACCCAAATCAGGTCAATATAAATGACCTTGGCCTACTTTTTACACTTTGTTAATTTACACTATAGAAATATAAAATGATCGGACAGGGAAAGTAGCATTCAAGGAGGACAGTCAACCACAAAACACAGAAACAAACACGCAAACAGACCAACAAGAAGGCAAAAGTAATATTAAATGCAAACACAAAAGGGTTGACAATAGGGCTACCGCCTTGGAACGGTCAGTGGCAAAGTAAGCCACTGGGGAGGTGGGGGTTTAAGCCGGTTCTAGGGTGCACCAAACCTCACACTTACCCTACTGTCATCCCATTAAGACAGGACAGTGTAAATAAAGAAATCCCCGCCATGATCTAATCTCTAACCAACAAGGCAGCATCAATAGGCAATATAAGTAAAACACAAATATGCTCGTGTAAATATAATACAAAAAAACAATAGCCTAGAAAGCCACAATGAAGGTACTCAGTGACTTGGCAGAAGCCAGAGCAACAAGAGAATAAACCATTAAGGGCACGACAAAAAAGATCATAGACAAACATCAAACGCCACCGTCCCAATGGGCTTTAGGTAGGCGTCATCATAGGGTCCACCGCCTGTCTGGTCATCGTACAATTAAAGAGGAAAGCATAGTGGCGAACTGTAAAAGGGTCCACCACCAAGCATGAAGTACGTTGCAAAATGATAGGGTCATAACCTCTTTTGATAAACCGTTTAACAAGTTTAACAAAGATAGAATGAAAGTGATCATGACCAAGAATCTTACGAAGTTTATAAATCACATCGCCATAGAAGTCAGGTTGTGATAGTCCTTGTCGCAGAAGAGTCCTTAAATGACTTTTATATTTGGAAAGATCAGGGTTACGATAATAAAATTTTGCAAAGGTTTT
This sequence comes from Cyrtodaria siliqua, assembly GCA_037043455.1. Classification (NCBI taxonomy): domain Eukaryota; kingdom Metazoa; phylum Mollusca; class Bivalvia; order Adapedonta; family Hiatellidae; genus Cyrtodaria; species Cyrtodaria siliqua. The sequence goes on from JAWPHD010016740.1 coordinate 25,423, forward strand.
ACGAAGTTTATGGTAACGGTAACCCTGATTGAGAAGCTTTTTAGTTATACAAAGATTACGAATATTAAAGTCCTCAACTCGAGTACAAGCTCTTGAAAAACGAATAAGTTGAGACACATACACCCCATAAGAAGTTGTTCGGGGAACATCCCAATTCAAGTGGGAATAATTAACAATGTCAAAATTAAAATCATCTCTCTTGTCATATATTTTGCTAATTATTTCACCATTTTCAATCGAGAGATTTAAATCAAGAAAAGAAGCGTTATTATCAGATATATTAGCTTTGTTAAGCTGAAGTTCTTTAGGATAAATATTATTAACGATAGTTGAAAAGAAAGGGTTGTCAATGTTCAATATGTCATCCAGATACCGAGAGGTGTCATTAAGGGCTTCAATAACATCTGCCTGGATATCTGGTGAAAGACTCAACATGAAATTTCTTTCATAGCAAAATAAAAATAAATCTGGGACAAGTGGTGCACAGTTCGTACCCATAGGTACAACAATTTGTCTATAAACGGTGGATCCATACCTGACGAAAATATTATCTAATAGGAAGATGAGTGCTTCACAAAATACATAGCAAGTCCACATAGTATAATTGTCTAAACTGCCGTTAGTAAAAAACGCTTTAATATTATTACATGCCAAAAAAGTAGTATTTTCTCTAGCGAATGTTTTTTGAATAAGATAAATTAGCTTGTCTTTAATAAGGTGATGTGGTAAGGTTGTACTATATAGTGTAAAGAAGTCATAAGTACTTAGTGATGAAACTTGACCTTTATTGAAAATTTTATCAAGAACGACTCCTGAATATTTTATAGACCAAAATAAATTAATCCCAGAGTTTTCATAAGTTTTATCACAATATAGTTTAACCTGATCTTTAACGGCAGTAAGACAAGAAGTTAAAAGTTTGTAGACGTTTGTTGTGGTGCAGGCACTAGAATTCAAAATAAAGCGAGCCTTATACGGATTTTTATGTAATTTAGGAATCCAGTACATAGTAGGCAGTTTATTTTGCTTATCGTTTACACCAGCCTTGAAAGAAGTGCACCGAGTGATATGTGCGGAAACAACATCATCCTCAGTAGAATTAACTGGATTATACGAATTGGTGCTGACGAGTTCCAGAGATAAAACATTGACGTAATGTAGGCGCCAAACAATAATTACATTATAAGTTTTACATTGAAGTTTGATACATTCAGTTTTTGTGTTAAGTCCATTTCTTCAACACCTTACAGCTTTCAAAATGTACAAATGTTTATAACTACATGACGGCGGAATGTTTCAATGAAAGGTAGGCCAATACGAATTACCTCGACCTACTTTGGCACTTTGTTAATTTACATTCAAGTTTTACATTGAAGTTTTTTATTATGTCCATTACCTTTATACCAGAAGTCGTACAGCTTTTAAATTTCATACACACATCTGTATGACATCAACATGTTCCTACCTCAAAACAGGTCAGTATCAATGACCTTGACCTAATTTTTAACTTTGTTAATTTACATTACCGTTTTACATTCAGGTTTTATATTATGTCCATTACTGAGACACCTAAAGCCACACAACTTGCAAACTGCATACACCATTACATCTGTATGACATCAATATGTTCTTGCACAAAAGCAGCTCAATATCAGTGACCTTGACCTAATTTTTTTTTTATTCATTTACATTTAACTTGCTGGGATTTTAAATTTTTAAAGTATGTTATTATTAATATTTTGCTCCAGTGTTTACTTGGCAAAGCACTCGCTATGAAATATGCTATAATTTAATAATTTTGGTTTACATTATAATTATCCAATCTGTTACACTGACCATATGTGTTACATTATATATTTTATTTGGGTATGACCGGCCGGAAATTCAAGATGGCCACGACAGCTAAAAATAGATTTTTAAAAAACAAGTTTGTAACGACTACTTCTTGAAAACTATAATTGATATTGATATGGGACCTTCTCTAAAACAATCAGCATGACATGATGTTGGTCCTTGTTGAAAATCATTTTGATTCGACTTTAAACATGGCTGCCAGTGGCCAACTTTGTTTACATAGACTTATAAAGTAAAAAGTTGTAGCGACTACTCTGAAACTACTTGACCGATTTTCAGGATGCTTCACATGAATATTGCCCTTGATGTCTAGTTGATCCTAGAAAAATTTCATGTCGGCAGAAAATTCAAGATGGCTGCCACGGCTAAAAATAGATTTAAAAAAAAAAAGGTTTGTAGCACCTACTTTCTGAAAACTATAAGCGATATTGATATGGGACTTTTTCTAAAATAATCAGCATGACATGATGTTGGTCCTTGTCGAAAAACATTTTGACTCGTCATTAGACATGGCTGCCGGCCATCTTTGGCCTTGAAAAATTTCATGTCGGCAGAAAATCCATGATGGCCACCACGGCTAAAAATAGATTTAAAAAAAAACAGGTATGTAGCACCTACTTTCTGAAAACTATAAGCGATATTGATATGGGACTTTTTCTAAAATGATCAGCATGACATGGTGTTGGTCCTTGTCGAAAATCATTTTGACTCGTCATTAAACATGGCTGCCAGCGGCCATCTTTGTTTACATAGAGTTGTATAGTAAAAACCTGTTGCAACTATTCTATATAGTAAAAACTTGTAGCGACTATTCCTCTGAAACTATTTGAAGGATTTTCATGAAACTTAACAGAAATGTTGATGTCTAGTTGATCCTAGCAAAATTTCAGGTCGGCCTAAAATTCAAGATGGCCGCCATGGCTAAAAACAGATTTTTAAAAAACAAATTTGTAGCAACTACTTCTTGAAAACTATAAGTGATATTGATATGGGACTTTTTCGAAAACGATCAGCATGACATCTTGTTGAAAATTATTTTGATTAAACATTAACATGGCTGCTAGTGAGTGGCCATCTTTGTTTGCATAGAGTTATATAGTAAAAACTTGTAGCGACTACTCCTCTGAAACTACTTGATAGATTTCATGAAATTACACAGGAATGCTGATCTAGCTATAAAAACCTCTCATTAGAGCTTCAAGGTCATTGACCTCCTGTTTAGCATTTATATTTTAAATCTATCATTTTTATTGATTCAACCACATTCAATCATTTTTATTGATTCAACAACATTCGATCATACATAATCAAATAGGAGTGAAATATTTTATTGTCTTTTATTTGTGTTTTTGTTGCTTTAAGCATATTAATCACTATAGTGCCATTTTCAGAAAATGTTTTAAAGCCAGCTATGATCAAACGTAAGTTGTTGCCATCTCTTATTGGTGTTTTAAGTGTTGCTTGCATCACTTCAGCAGAAAGGAACTCTCTTTTGTGTACAGATCTGGAGTTTGGGTACTGGTATACTTTTACATATATATCAGTTCCTTATTTATTTTTCTCAGTTTTTAAGGGGTTGATGCACTATTTTCAAACAAGGTTTATTTTAAAGGGCTCTGAAAAACTTGAAAAAAAAACTGAAAGAATTATTAAAATGCCATGAAAAATACAGGAGATAATGACCTATTGAAAAGAAACATAAATGGAGGTGGCCATTTTGGAACGATGACATCATCGCGACTTTTTACCATATATGGCATATTGACAAAATGTCTTTTAAAAGAAAGAAAATCACTTTAAATAAAAAATATGCATATAATGTACACATTTTACATCTGTATATTTATTTTTAATCAATTTGCAGTGATTTTCTTTGCTTTAAAATGTATTTTATCAATATGCCATATATCAGGTAAAAAAGGCGCGATGATGTCATCGTTCAAAGGTGGCCGCCTCCATTTACATTCTTTGCAAATTTTCAATAGGTCATAATAATCTCCTTTATTTTTCATGGCATTTTGATCATTCTTTCAGCTTTTTCAAGTTTTTCAGAGCCCTTTTATATAAATCGTGTTTGAAGATAGTGCATCAACCCCTTTAATATTTTACAACTATCTGAACCTATGAAATTATAAATGACTCGATACCTGACTAAATTAGTAGTGAAACAGTTCTAAAATGAGGAGCACCTTGGACTGGAATTGAACTGGATTTTAGAGTCACACCAGCATGGCAACTTTCCAGGTTCCATTGGTGGAGAAAACTGATCGACCCCCAGGTGCCCCTCCGGACAATTTTCATGCACAATAATGAGTAGAACCAATGTCATTAATATATATTAATAATTATGCACCAGTTCTAAAGTGTGATCAGTGATAGCAAAGAAAATATTCATAACCTCAGACATTATATCTGGTTTCACTGTATTTCTATCAAGGTTCAAGTCGTATATACTGTTTTTAGAAGTCATTTGGTTTACTCTGCATGAGAATGGGCATAGGGGAACAGGGGACCAGGGAACCCCCAATAATCTGAGAATGGAGCGCCATGCAACGCATGTTTTGTTAAAGAATTTATCTTCTTTTTTTGAGTAAATACACATAATTGTGTACATATTTAATTATTCCATACTTGAAATTATCACATTTGAGCACAAACCTTGAATAAACGGATCATTCAATGGAAAAAGTGTTTAAATAGTTTGTAATAATATACAGAGTGTGTACACAGGTGAATGTCAATACACAGAACAAAATGCAGTTATTAGATTAATAAGATTAGTGTCACTGGAGGGCATGCAAGGGAGCGGACAGACGGCGTCAACTTTTGGTTAAAAGATTTGCCCTGATTTGATATTTAAATTTTGCACATTTGTTACATTTATGATAAATACCTATCCAACAATACCAGCGTTTCTTTGACCTTTACTTTTAGTTCAAGGTCACACTTGATTGAAAAGGTCAACTTTTGGTTAGTTTCTCCAATGCTTCATAACTTGAATATTATGAACAGATTGCTTTGTGTCCAGCCATCATATACCATTCTTCCATGACCTTGACCTTCTTTCAAAATTAATGAAAAAACAAAACAGAAAATCTAGGTTTTATGAAATTTCCGTATTCCTTTTATGCTGCCCGATATTTTTGGGGAGCATATAGTTGACACCTTGTCCTTTCGTCCGTCCATACATCCAGCTTTTCTTGTCCGCTCAACAGCCCCGTGAATTGTTAGCAGTTGTTAGCGGATTTCAACCAAACTTGCAGCAATACATCAATATGAAGGATACTTTTGCCTATTGTCATGATTTTTAGCCACAGAGTAATGGCCCTTTGAATGCCAGTAATTGCGGAATCCTGTATATTGTGTTTAGAAGTTTGTCCACTCCAATCCTAAAACTTTCAGTGAGTTTTTACCAAACTTGCAGCAGTGCACATCACTATGAAGAGTACTTTTGCCTATTGTCATGATTTTCATTTTTAATGCTCTGCCACAGAGTTAGGCCAGAGTTACGGCCCTTTGATAATTACAAACTGCTTTGTATGTCATACTAAGAACAACTTCTAGAGTTTTAAGTGGATTTGGACTAAACTTGCAAAAATTCATCACAACGAAGGGTATTTGCGCATATTGTTACGAGTTTTATTTTTCAGTGCTCTGCAACATAGCCCTTTGAAATAATTGCAAAATGTTATATATCATACTAAGAAGACTCGCATGACTGTTTGCTCAGTCATATCTATAAATGATAAAATTCATGAACATGACTCCCATTCTTGTTTGCATGTACATGTATTTCACATATGTACCTTGATTCTAGGAGCATCCGTCTGTTATTCCAATTTCTTGTTTCCTCTTTAGCTGCTATAATGACAGTTATGTAATTTTAGTTTCTTAGTTATTTTCTTTTTTGTAGTTTCTTAGTTTTATTTTATTATCTTTTCCTATCGTTTTGTAATCTGTTTTATATTGTGTTTCTGAGTGCTTTCTTGAATACATATTGTTACAAAAATATAGTGTTATTAGAATATTGTATTGTTAGATAATACTGAAAATAACATTCAGACTCCACGCATACCAGATTGTTTGCATTTTATTTTCATATTTTCATTATTATAATCCATACATGTGATATTTCTAAAGCCAGAATCTGTGAGATTTAAGGTTTTTTAAGGGAGATTTGTTCCAAAATCTGTGAAATTCTTTAAGAATAAGGTATAAGTGAGTTTTTAACTATTATTTGCATATACATTTAAGCTTTTTTAAGCATTTGATCAGATGGTACAATAAAATAGGAAAATGTCATGTAAGAGCTTTTAAATGTGTTTTCTTTTCACATTTTTTTCATTGACGTTTCCAAATCTCACAGATTTTTAACTTCTGAAGAGACGAAATTCTGTGAGTTTTTGTCTCACAGAGTGAGATATCACGTATGATAATCATTATCATAGCTTTCAACTTCTGTCAGGGAAACTCGAACACAGAAATTGGAGGATTTGGGCTTTAAACTGGTAGAATTTGTTTCAGGCTAATTTCACATTATTTAATTACCTTAAAAAATCATGAAATGTATGTAAATTTCACTTGTAGAGCTTCTAAACGTGTATTTTGCAAATTATATATGTATTTTGCATATTATACATGTATTTTGCATATTATATATGTAAACACATTTTATGTTGGCATTTTTAAAGAGACACACTGCAATCTTGAAGTGTTTACAAAGCATTGAACTTAGCATCTTGATTGATTTATCCAGTATCATTTTGACTTTAAGCCTGCTTGCATATAATAAATAAAATGTTAAACTTTATCTTTTTCGCCTTATTTTACCATAGGTTTAAACATATTATTGGTGAAATATTGTCAACAGTTAATAATATGCAAAAACAATGTGCTTAGTAATATTCTTATAACTAATATTAATGATTGAAGAAAAACTAACAGGACGACGTGAGTTTTAAAAGAAAATCAAGATTACCGTGTGTCCCTTCAATTAAATCAAATTAATCGCGAATCCCCTAATATCGTCTGGAGATTTCTGTCTCAGTGGAAGATATGGCAGGTAATATATATATAATATTGCTCTTTGTATTTGCAGCAGACAACGATTTCACGATCAAGCCGTATGACAAAGCTCATCCTCCACCCGCTGTTGTTGCACTGCCCATGCCATTTGCTGTAAGTAGTGACTTTAAATCAATCGCAAAACAAGAAAAAGTTATATTTTTTAAAAAAATTGAAATTCTATTCAATTGATAAAGCATGGTTTATTAGTGTAATGCCAGTTTAACAATAATAAAGTTTATTTTAAAAAGAAAATTTAAAAAAAATTAACAATGTTTCTTGCATATAAATTATAAGGACATAAAAATCAAATAACTGTTCTGATATAATTATTCAAATAGAAGTGTGCAGAGTTAGTTATACAATACATGACTTCAGCCCAGATAATAAACTTTACCTCTAAAACATCATGTGGAGCGCTTTGTTCTAGTGGTAGGGCGTTGGACCCATGATCAAAACGTCGTGGGTTCGATCCCCGCCATTGCCATATGCATTGTGTCCCTGAGCAAGACACTTTATCTGCATTTGTTTAGTACTGGTCCTACCCAGGAAGACATCGAGAGTGATTCAAATAAGTTCAAAGAGCTTTCGTTACAATCGATGTAAAAATAAATAAGTTTAAACTAATATTAAATTAATTTTATAAAATCTCTAATACATGTAGATCATTAATTTCGGTGTTAAAGGCACCAACCCGCCAAATAAAGGCAAAATTACACTACAGAACCATATATCAAAACTCTGTTCAGGTCATACAATAATGCATAATTATGTGCCGATTAAAAATATAGATTTATTCATGGGTTTTTATAATACCCATGATTGAATATGCATAAAATGAATTACGAGTTGGTAACTTTAAAATTAGACGCTCCAGTTTTGGGGTTTGTCCTGGCTGGTTAAAGCCATTTCTTATGTGTCTATAGAGTTTCGATTCTCAGTTTTGTAAGTATATATATACCTTGTCATCAGCAGGTGTACATATGGCGGGATAGCTACTTTAATTCACAATTACTCTGGAGTTTGTTGAAGAAACTAACCCTCCAATTAATGGCAAAATTACACTACAAAACCAACATTCATCAAAACTCTAGCCAGGTGTTAAGCGCATATAGTAATATAAGTGTGCCTATTAAAGGTTTATTCACAGGTTCTTAAAATATCCATGTTTGAATATGAGTGAAATGAATTAAAAATTGGTAACTTAAATCGACGCTCCAGTTTGGGGTTTGGCCTGGCTGGTTAAAGCCATTTATATTGTGTCTATAGAGTTTGGATTCACAAAATACGTAAATTATATATATATTATACCTCGTGGTCAGTAGGTTTAGAAACGGTATACATATGTTGTATAATCCAGCAATGAAATGTAATAAATATATTTTTAAAAATGTTATTATAGACGAAGAGAGTGCCAATGCAATATGTGGGTAATAAATCGGTTGAGAAGCCAAAAATAACCAATGTTCTGGCAAATCAAACCAACGGCCCTCTCCTCGTAAAGAAACCAGAAAAATTACGATCAGGAAGCCTCGTCCAAACTGAGAACGTGTACGCACCTCAAAATCTTCCGCCAGTTCGCAAACCTCCTGCTTCTAGACCTCTAAGACCACTGACACCTGTCGAGCAAGTCAAGCAAGATATCGGGCCCATAGGCCCCGGGGATGATGCAGATTACACGGTGATTAATCGAGAATTTGATGGATGTGCGATTGACCCGAGTATGTAGAAATTATTGATTCAAACGCACTTGGTAAAAATAAAATGCAATCCAATTGGTTGACATTAACAATTTGTGATATTAAATAGCACATAATCTGTTGCAAATCAATATAATTATTCAGTATATTTGAAATTTGAGCTTAAGTTGGACTTCCCTGCTCTCGTGTTAATGGGTTACTATGACAGTGAATAAAATGCCTTAATATAATTTTAATTATAAGCTGTTATCATCCGTACTTTATATTGCTTGATATTATATAAATTTTATTGTTAGCTATTTACAGCATCAGTCTCATTATTTCTCAATCGCACCTTGTAAAACCCTCGTAATGTGCTTCAGTTCAAGTGAGGTAATCAAGTGGGGTAATCCATAATGCATTTATGAAAATTTCTAATAAAAGTCAATATAAACGGTTTATGCTTTCATCATTCTAGAAACTGGACGTCTATACGAGTACAACACGAAAACTAACGAACGAAAATGGGTGAGCAACTCGGTTGGACAACAAGTCAGGCTTGTTAGGGAGGACGCCTAAGTTTTTGAAACCTGATGATGCTAATTTAGCTCCACTGGATTAGTATTATCAGTCCCACAGTTTTAAGTCTTATTGTTTATTCTTGGCTATAGCTAACCTTTTAAAGGGACACACTGCAATCTTGAAGTGTTTTAAATGGGTGTCTTGACATATATCCAGGAACATGTTTACTTTTACCCAGTTACATTTACCGGTATATAAATAAAAATTTAAGTATTCACTTTTTCGTCATATTTTTCTGTAAGTTTTAATATATTATTGGTGGAATAATATCAAAATTGAATAATATGCACATACAATGTGCTTATTACTATTCTTATAATTAATATTAATGATTGAGCAAATGTAAGTTATCCAGAAAAACAAGCGGGATGCCGTGAGTTTTAAAAAAATCAAGATTGCCGTGTGTCCCTTTAAACACTTTTTACATGTTGGATATATCGAGAACGATTTTACTTTTATTTATATTAAACGCACTTGGTAAAAATCCTGCCATCCAATTGGGTAATGTTAAAAACTTTGCAAGTATTAAATAGTGCATACTAGACACAAATCAGTCATGTGACATAAACTGTCGAAACTTTACATCATTTAAAAATGTCGAAAACAGTAGATTGCTTTAGAAACAGGTTGACCAGTATTGTAATTTTGCGACTGTATTCAACTTATTTATTGGTCACAAATCATGTTTAACAGCTAACTAACGCAACACTGTTACCGGTAAACAAAAGTTGTGGTCATTGAACGACTGATTTATAGTCACAAAATGGAAAATTTCAATACAGTTAATTTTATAGTAAATCACTAAGTTAAATGCGATTATGGATATTTCATCCCAGAATTATAAATAGAAATAAAAATATTTTCTCAGGTCATACACTTTGTATATTTCTTATTGTAAATATCACCTTTTTAACTTTTGTACATTGCTAGCCGAAAAAATATTTTGTGTTTTATTTGAATCTAGCTAAATGTTCTCCCATATTTCTGCTAAAGTAATGTGCTTCCTGTATATTTACTGCTTGTGTGCTTCCATGTTTGGTGCATTTGTAACTGTTCTTAAAGGGACACCCGGCAATCTTGAAGTATTTGAAAGGGTCTCGATTTATTTATCCAGTATCATTTTTACTTTTACCCTGGTTACTTTTAAATAAATCAAATTTTAAGTATTCACTTTTTCGTCTTATTATACTAAAAAAAATAATATATTATTTGTGCAATAATATCAAAAATGACCAATATGCAAAAACAAATTGCTTAATACTTTTCTTATAATAAATATTCGACAAATGCAAGTTGTGCAGAAAAACTAGCGGGATGCCGTGAGTTTAAAAAATAAACACACGGCAATCTTGAGGGCCTTGATTATTAATTTCATTTGGACTTTTAAAATGCTTGCATCTAATTAAACAATAATTTGAGATTTAAATTTTCTTTGTTATTCTACCAAATGTTTAAATATATTACTGGTGCAATATAGTCAATAGTTAGTAAGATGTAAAAAAAAAAATGGCTTGAACTTTTCTAAGAATTAATATTAACCCTTAAGCCTCTAAGCACGACTATAATAGCCTTTGCGTCCATTGTAAACCCAGATCAGCCTGCGAGTAACTCACAGGTAATCACAGGTTGATCAGGGTTTACAATGTGCTGCTGATCAGTCATTTTTCCCAAAACACCCCTTTGTCACATTAATGGAATGGTCTTAATTCAGAAAGAGCAGTCCATTATATATATGTAGTGGGTTAAGGGTTAATGGTTGCAAATATGCAAGTTATGTAGAAAAACTAACGGGACGCCGCAAGTTATTAAAAATCAAGATTGCCTTGTGTCCTTTTCTGAAGTGACTGGAGGTGATCTGGTAAATGGTAATGTGCTTCAGTTTCTGTGGGCCTATCAAGGGGGATAATCCATGTTGCATTAATTTATAAAAAAATCTCTCCGCATTAACCTGCTAACAAATAATGCTGTGTGTACCGAATTGAAAATTATTGGTCAGAAAGACTTGATCATAAAATGATACCAAAATCGTCTCCAGACCGTTTAATCTTTGAAATAATTTAGTTTCCTATTCCTGCCGATGCTGTTCCCGTTCAAATAAAAACCAGATGTTATAGATCTACTAAATTGTTTCTTTCCTATATAAAGAATTGATTTCTGGAAAGCGATAAAACTCATTTAACTAAAATCAGCCCCGTGTGGTTCCGGGGGTCCCGTTTGGTTACGGGGCAAAGAATAGGGCCACTGCAGATCCTGTTGGAGGGGAAGGCAGAGGGGTAGAACGCCCCCAAATTCATGTTGATTTTATCATTTTTTGTTCATGCTTATTAAAGGTCTTCATCATGATCCCTGCATTGTTTCAGGTGCCATCTCGCTCATATCACTAGAGCAGTGGCAGAAAAACTATAACGTGGCTCCAGCGTAAATGGAGTGCATGTCTACAATAGAATTTGCAGCAACTCTGCAGTTCAGGGTGAGAAGGTTCTAGGCCCGTTCATATTTTATCTCGATGTACTTGGAGGTTCATTCCTGTTAGGCGCCATATAACCTTTCATGTGTTGGTGCGCCTTAAAACCCCAATTCAATTCATTTAACTAAAATCAGTTTTTGCACTTACATTTTTACTGAACTCTTTAAAGTAGCAGTATCCCGCCAACAACAGCCACATTTTACAACATATGTACGCCTTTTCTAAACCTACAGACAATGAGGTATATATATATATAACTAACATGTTTTGAGAATCCAAAGTCTATAGATACAATATAAACTACTTTTAAACCAGCCAGGCCAAACCCCAAAACTGGAGCGTCGAATTAAGAGTTACCAACTCATAATTCATTTAACGCATAATCAATAACGTGTATTTTAAGAAACGGTGAATAAAACAATACTTTTAATCGACACATATACATTATTATATGACCTGGACACCTGGATGAAGTTTTGATGGGATAATTTTGAAGTGTAATTTTGCCCTTATTTGGCAGGTTAGTTTCTTTAATAATTCACATTGTTCATTTGCATCATTTTTTGTGCACACTGTGACCTATTTGTATTGACTTTAAAACATTATTATTCATTCATTCTTTATAACATATTGTGTCCTTTAATATTATATAGAAAAGCTTATTATTTAATATGTGTTATTTTTATTATCAATTTTATTAACGGCTAACATATTTTATTGTTAAAACAAAATTCAGTCAGCAATTAATTTTTGACTAAGAAGTGCTTTTAAATATTTTTGTTTTTATTTTGAATTATTTATAAGGATTTTAAAAATAAAAGAAAGCTTTGTTTGTTTTTATGTATAAAGGATTGCTGTGATCTTATTTATTGTTAGATAAGATGTACTTGTTGGTATTTTATAAACATTTCGGACTATAGGCTTGATAGGTTAAAGCTATACTGTTTGTTATTATGTCATATAGTTAAAATGTTGTCTTCATTTTTAGCTCTACTGGCCGAAGGCAAACAGAGCTTATGGGATGCCGAGTTGTCCATCGTCCGTCCGTCCGTCGTTAACTTTTGTCTCGTTAAGACGATAGGGCCTTCATTTTCATCTGATCTTTACCAAATTTTACCAGATTGTTAATGTCAATGAAAGCTCGGACAAGTTTGAAAACCAGCCAAATCGGACCAGTAACAGCGGAGTTATGGCCCTTGATTTAGTTAAAAATGCTATATTTCGCCTCGTTAAGACGATGGGGCGTTCATTTTGTATTTAATCTTTACCAAGCTTTACCAGATTGTTAATGTCAATGATAGCTCTAACAAGTTCGAAAACCAGCCAGATCGGACATGTAACAGCGGAGTTATGGCCCCTGATTTAGTTAAAAATGCTATATAGGGCCTACATTTTTCATCTGATCTTTACCAAACTTTATCAGATTGTTAGTGTCAGTAAAAGCTCAGATAAGTTGGAAAACCAACCAGATCGGACCAGTAACAGCGGAGTTATAGCCCTTGATTTAGTTAAAATGCTATATTTTGCTTCGTTACGACGATAGGGCCTTCATTTTTCATCTGATCTTTACCAAACTTTACCAGATTGTTATTGTCAATGAAAGCTTGGACAAGTTCGAAAACCAGCCAGATCGGACCAATAACAGCGGAGTTATGGCCCTTGATTTAGTTAAAAATGCTATATTTTGCATCGTTAAGACGATAGGGCCTTCATTTTTCATCCGATCTTTACCAAATTTTACCAGATTGTTAATGTCAATAAAAGATCGGACAAGTTGGAAAACCGGCAAAATCGGACCAGTAACAGCAGAGTTATGGCCCTTGATTTTGTTAAATATGCTATATTTTGCATTGTTAAGGCGATAGGGCCTTCATTTTTTATCTGATGTTTACCAAACTTTACCAGATTTTTTGACCTTTTTTTCTTTTATTATTTTTATATTTTTATATTTCTTTTTTTTTTGGTTAATTTTTTATATATTTTTTTCATTATTTATTTTTTATTTTTATTATCTGTACTGGCCAAGTTCGAAAACCAGCCAGATCGGACCAGTAATGGTGGAGTTATGGCTCTTGATTTAGTTAAAAATGCTATATTTTGCCTCTTTAAGACTCACTTCGTTGATGTTATAAGAGCCATATTAGCCAGTAGAGCGTCCACAGGCCCTCTTGGGCCTCTTGTTGTAATGGTCATGCACTTGTTTATCAGCTGTGTTTACAATTGAACTGGTGCTTGAACTAAATTATTATTATTTTGTATGGAAAAACATAAAACTTGCAATTAATGTAATAAATATCTGTGATTTTTATTTCAATTTATTAGTCTTTGGAAGTAAACGGACAACATGCTTTTTGTGTCGCCTTTTCGAAGAAAAATGTGATACATAGGATCACTTTGTCTTCAGTCAGTCTGTCCGTCAGTCCGTCACGAATACATAACGTTGGCTATAACTTTCTCATTTCTTCATAACCATACCAAAATATGAAGGTCAAGGTCACACTGAAGGTCATTATATGAGTTAAATACTCTTTTATTTCTTCACGAAAATTTAATGTTGGCTATAACTTTCTCATTTCTTCATATACTTCATCAAATACTCACCATGACAACATCGACATGACCATACCAAAATATGAAGCTGAAGGTCATTATATGGGTTAAATACTCTTTTTTATTTTTCTTCATGAAAAATTAACGTTGGCTATAACTTTCTCATTTCTTCACATTTCTTCATCAAACATTCAATATATACTGAACATGACAACATCGACATGACCATACCAAAATATGAAGGTAAAGGTCACACTGAAGGTCATTATATGGGTTAAATACTCTTTTTCTTTTTTCTTCATGAAAACTTAACGTTGGCTTAACTTTCTCATTTTGTGATATTTCTTCATCAAACTTTCAATTTATACTCATCATGACAACACTGACATAACCATATTAAAACATAAAGGTCAAGGTCACACTGAAGGTAATTATATGGGTTAAATACTCGTTTTTTTCTTCACGAAAACTTAACGTTGCCTATAACTTCCCATTTCTTGATATTTCTTGCATCAAACTTTCAATATACATGTATACTCATCAAGACAACATCGACATGACCATACTAAAATATAAAGGTCAAGGTCACACTGAAGGTCATTATATGGGTTAAATACTCATTTTCTTCACAAAAACTTAACGTTGGTTATAACTTTCTCATTTCTTGATATTTCTTTATTAGACTTTCAATATATACTCATCATGACAACATCGACATGACCATACTAAAATATAAAGGTCAAGGTCACACTTAAGGTCATTATATGGGTTAAATACTCATTTTCTTCACAAAAACTCAACTTTGGTTATAACTTTCTCATTTCTTAATATTTCTTCATCAGACTTTCAATATATACTCATCATGACAACATCGACATGACCATACTAAAATATGAAGGTCAAGGTCACACTGAAGGTCATTATATGGGTTAAATACTTTTTTTTTTCTTCATGAAAACTTACCATTGGCTATAACTTTCTCAATTCTTTTTATTTCTTCATCAGTCTTTCAATATACACTTGTTATGACAACATCGACATGGCCATACTAAAATATAAAGGTCAAGGGCACACTGAAGGTCATTATATTTTTTTCTTCACGAAAACTTTGTCAGGCCAGTTTGTCAAGGTCATTTATCTGGGTCCAAAAAAACTTATTATACTAACAAAGCACTGACAGGCGACACACGTGTTCCACGGAACACCCATCTAGTGTTAAATATATGTTTAAATGAATCTACATTTCACTGAGCTACCAGAATATTTATGTTTATAGATATCCGATGAAGATCAGGAATTCCAACAAGCTATGCCAAGGTTCTGATTAAAACAGTTAATTTCGAGGGTCTGAACCGTCGATACCCATGATCAAATATTTTTCTTGCATGCCATTTAAGTTTCTTGTGTTGATGTTGCCAACTATCGGCATGATGTGCTGTTGATGTTGTGGACATCATTGTTGATGCACGTGACTTTTATCGCAGTCCCCGATGAGTAAGAAGATTTTTCAGAACACAAGTAAGGCGCGGATATTTTCATCTGGTAGGCGTAAATGGAGTTTCTACGATAGAATTTGCAGCAACTCTGCAGTTCAGGGTGAGAAGGTTCTAGGCCCATTTTCCATATTTTATCTCGATGTACATGGAGAATGAGCCTGGCAAGTTCATGCCTGTTAGGCGCCATATAACCTTTTCATGTGTTGGTGTGCCTTAAAACCCAATTCAATTGAATTCATCTGGTAGATTCTAGACACAGAGAGCATCGTACTATAATGATATCAATTTTTTTTTCTTTTGCCCCTTGTGGTTCCAGGGGCCCCGTTTGGTTCAGGGACAAATAATAAGGCCACTGCAGATCTCGTTGAATCCCCCCAAATTCATGTTCTTTTTATTATTTTTTGTTCATGCTCATTAAAGATCACCATGACCCCTGCATTTTTTCAGGTGCCATCTCGCTAAAATCACTAGAGCAGTGGAAGAAAAACAATAAACGTGGCTCCAGGGTAAATGGAGTGTCTACAATAGAATTTGCAGCAACTCTGCAGTTCTACAGGTGAGAAGGTTCTAGGCCCATTCTCCATATTTTATCTCGATGTACATGGAGGATGAGTCTGGCATGTTCATTCCTGTTAGGTGCCATATAACCTTACATGTATTGGTGCACCTTAAATCCCCAATTCAGTTCATCGCATATTTTTATGTAATTGCACATGTGCCATATATATATTGCATAACATAGATTGAATACTCATACTTATACATCTTTAAAAGGGGATAGCAGAAGTATGTTTTGGGGAGTGGGGGGTGGGGGCGCGGGGTGCTCTAAGCATGCATCCACACATGCACACCTAGCATTTGTGGGCCTCAGCCTTGGTTTTATGGTCATTAGATTCAGAATAAGGTGTTTATATACCATGACATTATCTCATTTATTTACCTTATTGTCTCTTATTCCCACCCCCTGCCTGTCTAATTGCTCCCACCAAACCCCATGCACTACTAAACTTTTTTTTATATATTCTTTTTTTCCGAAAATTGCTGGTTTGGTCTTAATTAACATTTGGGAAAATTATCAAACATAACAATGTTATTATAAAGTCATATTCGAAGTGCATTCAGCTTAGAAGTTTAAATTTTAGTGGAGGGGGGCACGAAAATTGCTGGTTTGGTCTTAATAAACATTTGTGAAAATTATCAAACATAACAATGTTATTATAAAGTCATATTCGAAGTGCATTCAGCTTAGAAGTTTAAATTTTAGTTGCGTGGTGGGGGGAATCTGCACCAGGGAACATAAAGGTTACTTATAATTCAATTTATGCATAGTTAGGGTGGGGTGGGGGTGGAATCTGCACCAGGGAACATAAAGGTTACTTATAATTCAATTTATGCATAGTTAATCACAGGTATTTTAAGAACCTGTGAATAAACCTATACTTTTAATCGACACAAATACATTATTATATGACCTGAACACCAGGATTTTGTAGTGTTATTTTGCCGTTATTTGACAGGTTAGTTTCTTTAATTTAAAAGGGCCAATACTTGCTTTTGGAGTGTATTTTTATTGGAGCAAGAAAGCAAATTCTGCCTATTTATTCTGCCTTATATATAAAAATCTTTATTTTTTTATAAACTGCCCCATTATGCAGCCCCAGGCAGAGGCGGAAATGAGAGAATACGGTAGTAAGTTATGTTCAGAATACTCATTCATACCGTATTGTTTCTAATTAGCACCCCCCACCCCCAACTTTAAAAAAAAAAATCTTACCTTGAGGTGTAGAAGTGGTTAATATCCAAGAAAAGTGGTTAAAATCCATTTTTTGGCAGTATATAAGGAAATTAAAATGTGTACTGGCTTACGAAAAGCGTTCAAATAAAACGCCCCCCTTTCAGAAAATGTCACGACCAGGGCCGGCGCTAATTAGAAACAATACGGTAGTTTATCATAGATTAGTATCATAATTATTATCATCTGATTATTCAGATTAGTGTAATTTTACTAGGACGATATGTACAACACTTTCCACAAGGATGTTGTATTTTACATTATGTATTAATAGATTGTTTGATAGATTGTTTTATATTTTCCAAACTATATTTTATATTTTCCAAACTATATTTTATATTTTCCAAACTATATTTTATATTTTCCAAACTATGTGATAATGCATGTTGTTTTGTTTGTGGTAGCTTACTATCATGTTGTTTTGTTTTTGGTAGCTTACTATCATGTTGTTTTGTTTGTGGTAGCTTACTATCATGTTGTTTTGTTTGTGGTAGCTTACTATCATGTTGTTTTTATAGGTTGTAGGGAAATATTGAACTTCAAATTCAAATTAATCCGCCTTTATTTTTAGCTGGATTGCATAGCAAATCCAGGCTTATAGTTTGGCGATTTCGTCTGTCCGTCCGTCTGTCCGTCTGTCCGTCTATGCGTTTTGATAAGTTTTTGTTTTTCTCATTTCTCAAAAATTGTCGGAAAGCTTTGAAACTTGGCTCATTACACAATATTATATGACAAGAACCATAACTCCTATGTGTTTTACTTGAATTATCCCCCCTTTTTTACTTGAATTTGCAAACTGGCGTACACACCACTGTTGGTACGTTTTCCAAACTATGTGATAATGCATGTTGTTTTGGCATGTTCATTCCTGTTTGGCACCATATAACCTTTCATGTGTTGGTGCATGGTAAAACCCAATTTAATTCACTTCAATTGTGGTAGCTTACTTATCATGTAGTTGTTTTTATCCATGGTAAATGGAGTGTCTGCTATAGAATCTTCCGTATTTTATTTTGATGCAAATGGAGGATGAGCCTGGCACGTTCATTCCTGTTAGGCGCCATATAACCTTTCATGTGTTGGTGCACCAATTCAATTCAATTGTTGTTTTTATGGGTTGTTGATGTAGGGAAGTATTGAACTTCCAAATTCAAATTATGAAATCGGCCTTTATTTTTAGCCGGATTGCTTAGTAAATCCAGGCTTATAGTTGGGCGATTTCGTCTGTCCGTCCGTCCGTCCGTCCGTCCGTCCGTCCGTCCGTCCTGTCTGTCTACGCGTTTTGTTTAAAGTTTTTGGTTAAGATTTTGTTTTCCTAATTTCTCAAAAACGAATTATCGGAAAGCTTTGAAACGCAACTCTGGAATTTCCGCTATATAATGTATGCATTGCACCCTTAATTCCATGTAATATTCCAGAAAAATCCCAAGATGTTTTGTAAAAAAAAAAAGTGTTGCAGCTAGTTAGAGAAAGGACAGTACACTTTGTAACATGAATTTCCTAAATGTTGAACTTCCGCTTTGAAAATTTGAGCCATTTCAGTACTGTATTTAATGTAAAAAGACTGCAAAACTGTACATCCTAAATTTTCTCACCTGCTTGAGCCAGACACGTATAATATCAATAATGAAATTTTGAAGCGATAATATTTTGTATGTTATATGTCTTTTTAGCCATTTTTTCAGAAAGGAAAAAAGTCTGATGTAGACATGTACCATTCTTTTTACAGCAGCATTTTTACGTACAGTATATAGCAGAAATTCCCGAGTTTCTTTTTCCTTTACTATACTCACCCCATATGAACTTGGTCAATATGTAAAAGTGTCTCCACGAAAACCGACTATACTATATCATCGTTGAGACATTGTGACAGATTATTGTTGAGACACTTGTGACAGATTATCATTGAGACACTGTGACAGATTATCATTGAGACACTGTGACAGATTATTGTTGAAACACTGTGACAGATTATCGATGAGACACTGTGACAGATTATCGTTGAGACACTGTGACAGATTATTGTTGAGACACTGTGACAGATTGTGATGTCACAGTGTCTCACCAATGCTATAGAGTTTTCGTTGTGACGTGTTTTACGGATTGACCGAGTTCATACAGGATGATACTAGTGTCAGGATGCAATTGACAGTGGGGAAAATAAACCTGATTACTAGATAACTGACAATTTCATGATATACATCAGTTAAGACGACTTGAGGGTCAAAGGGCTTACTGATACTGGGTTTATCTTTCAGAGATATTATAGGGATACTCGGCCATCTTGAAGTATGTATGAAGCATTAAAATCAACACGATGACCTCGATTTATTAAACCTGAGATTCATTTTTACTTTAATCCAGCTTTCGTATATTTAAAGATAATAAAATTTGGAGTTTATTTCTTCGTTATTTAACCAAAGGTTTAACTATATTATTGTTGCAGTATAATCATAAGTTATATGCAACAGCAATTTACTTTGAACAGGTCAAATAATTTAAAAGAAATGTAGAAAAACTAATGAGACACCGCAAGTTTAAAAAAAATAAATCAGATTGCCATGTGCCCCTTTAATATAATATGCCCTCTGAGCGATTAGTGGGTTATACAAACCACACATGTATATGTCTAGAATACAGTATTATATACTTTTAACAGTTGCCAAGGATGTGATGATATTTACTTTATAAAGGCCTTGAACTGCCAAATAGTGCATGTTTTATCTAATCTGTTCACTGTGTGTAAACCAACTATCGATCTGGTTTTACACAGTAAATAACATACTTAATAAACTTGACAAACTTCTAAAATAGTATTAGGCTTAGCACTTGTTATTTGCATTATTTTATATAAACACATCACATGGGTTATAAATCTTGTAAAATGGTGTTAATTTGAAAGTTAGCAGTTTTTTATTACTTTGAAGAGAGTTACATCAGGCTTTTCATGTCAGGTCTAGGTGTCTGACTTAATTATGACAGACATTGAGAGCTTCTTTTCTAAAGGGCAAAAACTTATCAGATGGGCTTAACCCTTTACCCACTTAAGCACGACTATAATAGCCTTTGTGTCCATTGTAAACCCAGATCAGCCTGCGAGCAACTCGCAGGCTGTTGCTCGCAGGCTGTTCAGGGTTTACAATCTTCAGCTGATGATCAGTCATTTCTCCAAAAAACCCTTTGTCACATAAATGGAATAGTTTTAATTCAAAGAAAGAACAGTCCATTATTTATATGTACGGGGTTAAGGGTTAAAAATGACTCGTAATTCATAAGGAAAATCATTCTGAACTGTAACATAATGCTTTCCAAGGTAACGTTAATTTAAGCATTTTACGCCTGATTTCATTCAAAATCTATGTTGAATTCATTCAAAATTTAAAAATCTATGTTGAAATAATTCAAAATCTGTGTTGATTTTATTCAAAATCTATATGTTGAATTCATTCAAAATTTAAAAATCTATGTTGAATTCATTCAAAATCTATGTTGAATTCAAGTTTGAGACCTGAACAACGCATAGCCAACACCTCTGACATTCCTTCCATGAACTAGAACCTTTTTTTTAAATTTTAGATTTTTCAAGAAAAAGCCTTGTTTTCCCGCCCTAGAAATTGTTATACAGGGTCTCCATCTGTAGAGTAGTCTATTGAAATTACTTGTATTGCTCAATTAGATCTGTTTACTGTAAAACAAGTCATATCACTGTATAATAAAACTGTGATATTTGTATTCCTGACCTGTGAATATATTGGTGCAGTATTAATAAATAAGATTTTTATAGAAAAGCTTGTCATTTTCTTTGCTTATATGCTCCTTATTTCATAAGTACATTTATAAAATCCTGCGTATTAACAATAGTTTGCTGAAATAGTCAACTATCATTGCCTAAAGGAGGTATAGTGGGAACTGGAAACTGAATTCTGGCCCCGTGTGTTTCCCGGGCAAGAAAAAGGCCACTGCTTATTCAGGCAGAGGGGTAAAATCCCCCTAAATTCATGTTCATTGTGTCATTTTTTTCATGTATATGTCTTCATCATCACCCCTGTATTGTTTCCTGGGCTACTTGAGTGGTGGCAGAAAACAGTGATCGAGGCTGATTGACACCTGATTGTTACAATCATTAGGTCAAAGGTAAAGGTCACATCCAATTTAATTTAAAATATTTGCAACATACTATAGCAAGGTTAAAATGACATGTTCAAGACACTCTGTATGGGGATGATCAAATGCCTGATTTTGAGTTCATTAGGACAAAGGCACATTTCATGTAATTTGACTTGACATTGAAAACGGATTTGGTTCATATATTTATTCCAATTTTTTATTCATATTGCAACAACACTTGTTGTGTAGGCAATTTATGTGGAAAGAAAACTTGAGATTGCATTTGAGGTCACTGGGATCAAGGTCACTGTTACTAAAAATAGAATAATGTTTCGAGATAATAACTTCAGTTAGGAATGAGATAATGGAACAAATTTGCTGTGTAGGTAGCTTATATGAAAAGGTAGACTGGTATTGCATTTGAGGTCACTGGGGTCAAGGTCGCTGTGACTTAAAATAAAAGAATGGTTTCCACCAATGGCTTCAGTTAGGAATAAGATATTGAAACACAACTTGTTGTGTATGTAGCTTATATGGAAAGGAAGCGTGAGATTGAATTTGAAGGTCAAGGGCGCTGTTATTAAAAATATAAAAATGGTTTACGAACATATTTCAGTTAGAAATGAGACACTGCAATAAAACTTGCTGTGTAAGTAGATCATATGGATCACCCTGTGTTTCTTTTTCCTTTCAGTATATGATAATTTGTCACATGACCATAGCTAAAACAGTGACACCACCAACAATCGACTGTTGCTTGACATGTAAACAATCGAAAGAAACAAGACTTATTATCTACATTTTGATATATAGTATAGGTTAGTACTTTAAGTAGGTTGTTAAGATCAATGTGATATTGGAAAGTGCTGGTAAGCAAATTGCTGTACTGTTACTGTTACGCTATGGGGACGATTTGGTGGTGCCTATTTTAGAGTTTTGACGACGGAGTGATATGCCAAAGTACAAACCTTTATTCTACCGCAATATAATCCTGAGCATAATTTACTGTATATTTAAAATATTCAAGCCGAAAATTGTTTTCTTTGTAATATAAGCATTTCATATGAAGTTAACTCAGAAAATATGAGTGTCATGAAGAAATTTTGCATTTCCATTGTTTTTCATCGTTTGCCAAGATTCTTGGTATTTCGTGAGACGTTGTGTATGCAAGGAACGACAACTCTGGGTAGAGATTGACATTAACTAGGAAAGCCATTTTGGTGTCTGTATCCAAGATGACTG
>JAWPHD010016741.1:0-40000 GCA_037043455.1 Cyrtodaria siliqua
TGTTTTGACTGCGTGATATTACAGCACAAAGCAGATTATACCATTTCATCCGGACAGTGTAAAAATAGTGAACACAACGAACGTAAAAACAATACCTTTTACGCGATGCAGATCGGTACCGGTAAACTCCAAGATCCATTTGCCAAACACACTGCCGGTGTCGCATTAGACAGATCATACCCAGAAATACATACGAAAGTTGCTATGGCCTGATACGTAGTTGCATTTTCAGTTGTCGATACCTTACCATGGTTGGGAGCATTACGGCCACCGCAATCTGAAGTTATGCATTCATGGTAAGCTTTATTACACTTTACAGACATATACCAGTGTATTGAACACAACGGTTGCATGTCATATATTCATCTGCACATACTTCAGTTACGTTTAAACCTGGCGTGGAATTCACCAACCATTCTTCAAACTTGAGCTCAAGTACTGAAAATTCGTTCACAAATATTTCCAAGACCTTCAAAGATAAACTGTCGTAAGAAGTTGCTATTTATTAGTATGCATCATATTTATACATAGCAGCTTGTTATGAACGTTCATTTTGTAAACTTATAGAAATATTTGTGATTGATATTTGCATACTTGACCTTAAGACTAAGAATATTGACAAGAATGTTTGGTGAATTCAAGGCCTGCTGAATAATTCTAATGATTCCCAGAAAGGATTTTGTCCAAAAAATATATGACATTGTGGTACATAGATATACCATTAGAATAGGTACACAAGAAATATGAAACGATCGGACAGGGAAAGTAGCATTCAAGGGAGGACAGTAAACCACAAAACAAACACAGAAACAAACACGCTAACTGACTAACAAGAAGGCAACAGCAATAATAAATGCAAACGACATCACAAACACAAAACTGTTGATAATAGGGCTACCGCCTTGGAACGGTCAGTGGCACAGTAGTCCAACACGCAAACTAGTGACGTTTATTCCTATTTGTTTGTGAGTAATTGATGCATTTTTCTAACGCAAGAGTGTTCTATGATAGGTAGTATGACGATTTAGTAAAGACACTGTCAAAAGTAACGTGAAATAGATGGTTTATGTCATAGACAACCCGCGCATAAGTTTCTCTTGTTCGTTCTCGCGTGTACTTCCTGCGCTTTCCTAACGCACTGTTTCCTATGGTAGATAATTTGAGTATTTACTAAAGATAATGCCGTAAAACAACGTAAAATGGATGGTCTGATGTTAAGCTTATAATGCCAATCAATCAATACTAGTACTAGGTGGAACGAAAATACTATCTGAATCACTTAGATCCATCAAAATTAAAACATCACTCTTCTGACAGGCAAAGTTAAGCAACGTCTGGCACGCGTAGTACTCGGGTTGATGGTCACGTGTGAATACAATACCCGGTGTGTTGTAGGTTTTTTTTCCATTCTGCTTCTTAAATGAAGGTTTAAAAATCACACATTGTTTTTAGGAACAAGTTCGATGTCATTTTAACATAGGAAACTAGAACATTGTGTATTTACACTTGAATTCAAAACTGTTATTCTATACCTAATGCATGTTGCACATCGACGGTCTGCATTTTGTCGAAACCAATCACAATAATCAACAAGAGCTGTCGGAGAACAGCGCAGCTCGACTATTCGATTTTTCGGAGAATAATAAATTTATAGCTAGTATATACCATCAGAAAACAAGGCTACAACAATGTGGGGTGGGGTTGGGAGCACAACAATAACTATGTGTAAGAATTGACCAAAACTACACAGAAATATGTAAAAAAAATATTTAAAAAACAAATATATCGAGTTTTGAGTGGGGGTGCAGGGTGGGGGGTGGGAGAGAGGCGGGGGTGGATGGTGGGGCGGAGGTGGGGGTGTTTGAGAGGAACATATATGTGTAAGAGAAGCTATGTAATAATTGCACCAAAACAACACAAAAATATGAAGATTTTTTTTTTTTAAAAATCGAGTTAGTGAGTGGGATGGGGTAGAGGTGTGGGGTGGGGAGGGGCAACAAGTGTAAGAATTGACTAAAACAACAAATAAATATGTAAACAAATAATAATAATAATTCAAGTGGGGTGGGGTGACGAGGGCAGGGGGGTGAGGGGAGAGGCGGGAGTGAGTTGGGGGGGGGGGGGGTGTGGGGGGGGTAGGGTGGCAACATATATGTTGTAAGAATTGACTAAAACAACAAAAGAATATATACTGTAAAAAAAAGTTCTAGTGTGGTGTAGGAGGTGGGGGGGGGGGGGAGAGAGAGGTGGGGGGGTAAGGAGGGGGGAAGGGGGGCAACATATATGTGTAATAATTGACAAAAGTAACACAGAAATATGTAAAAAAAAAAAATAAGTTTCAAGTGGGGGTGGGGGGATGGGGGGTGGGGGAGAGCTGGGGGAGAGGGGAGGGAGTGCGTGCAACATATATGTGTAAGAATTGACCTAAAACAACAAAGAAATGATGTAAAAAAAAAAAAAAAAGGTTTCAAGTGGGGGGGGGGGGTGGGACGAGGGGGAGTGGATGGAAGGGGGACGGGGGGGGGGTGGCAACACATGTGTGTAAGAATTGCTAAAACAACAAAGAAATATGAGTAAACAAAAACAAAAACAAAGTTCCAAGTGTGGGGGCGGGGATGGGAGGATGGGTCTGAGGGGGGGTTAAAAACATTAAGTGTCAGAATTGATAAAAGCACACACAGAAATATGTAAAAACAAAACAAAAACAAAGTTCCAAGTGTGGGGCGGGATGGGGGGATGGGGGTGAGGGGGTGTTTAAAACATATAAGTGTCAGAATTGTTAAAAGCAACACAGAAATATGTAAAAAAAAAAATCAAGTGGGGGGGGGGGGGGGGGGGGGGGGGGGCAAGCGGGGAGGGTTGCAACATACATGTATTAAGAACTGACAAAAGCAACACAGAAATATGTAAAAAAAAAAAAAAAAAAAAAAAAAATGTTTCAAGTCTTGGGCGGGATGGGGGTGGGGAGGTGATGGGGGTGAGAGGCGTGAAGGTGGGGTGGTGGCTGGCTGCAGGGAGGGTTGCAACACATATGTGTAAGAATTGACTAAAACAACACAGAAATATGTAAAAAAAAAAATAAAAAAATTCAAGTGTGGGGGCGTGGTTGGTGTGGTGATGGGGGTGAGAGGCAGGGGATGGGGGGGGGGGAGGGGGGCGGGGAGGGTTGCAACATATATGTGTAAAGAATTGACAAAAGCAACACAGAAATATGTAAAAAAAAAAATAAAAAAATTCAAGTGTGGGGCGTGGTGTGGTGTGGTGTGATGGGGTGAGAGGCGGGGATGGGGGGGGGGAGGGGGCGGGGAGGGTTGCAACATATATGTGTAAGAATTGACAAAAGCAACACAGAAATATGTAAACTAAAAAAAAAAAAAATCAAGTGTGGGGCGTGGTGGGTGGTGTGATGGGGTAAGAGGGCGGGGGGCGGGGCTTGGGGGCGGGCGTGGGGGGTGGCGTTGCAACATATAATGTGTAGGAATTGACAAAACCAACTCAGAAATATGTAAAAAAAAAAAAAAAAAAAAAAAAAAAAAAAAGGGGGGGCGGGGTAGAGGGGGAGGGGGGTGGGGGGGGATGGGAGAGGAGGGAGCCCAATGCCCCAATTATGGGTGAAGTAATAAGATGCATAATGCTATAACAAATCCCAAACCAAAATTATAGATATATACATGCTTACATGCAAACCTAGATCTGCCTTTATTGCACATTTTATGGGCCATCACAATTTGGGTTCCATGGGAGCCCAGAATTTGCAAAAGACAAAATTACTTATCCAACCCTTTACACACATACTATAAGAGGGAACCAATTCCAAAATTTAGTTCAGCTAGGACAAGAAATGTAAGAGATATAGACCTGTAAACACAGCTTACACACAAAATTTGATGTGAAACAGACACATTTTAAGGGCTATCATAATTTGGGTTCCATGGGAGCCCATGGGTTACAGGAACCAAAATTGCTTATGCAGTCATTACAGATAATGCTATAAGAAAGCCCCATGGCCAAATTTGGTTGTGCTAGGATAAGAAATGTAAGAGATATAGACTTGGTAAACACAGCTTACACGCAAACCTGAATGTGGGACGCCGACGCCGACGCCAACGCCGACGCCGACGCCGACCCGGCGGGGTGATTACATAAGCTCTCTTATTCTTCGAATAGTCGAGCTAATTAATATATTTATATGATTGGATTATAGGGTGATATTTAAACTTTCTGGATAACAGATGTATCTTTAACTTATGCTACATGAATGTTTACTTTCTACTGTCCGCTTTAGGTAAGCAGAACCGCAAAACAAGTCTATTGATATAGCATTATAATACTGTAAAATCGAGAATGCTATGAATATCCAATTCCTATAGAAACAGAGGTAAAACCTAAAATGTCATATCATAAGTATTATCATAATTATTTGAACAATCTTAGTAAGAGGACCAAAAGCTTCAGCTACATCTAATATATGAGTTATTATCAAGCATTAAAATTAGCGTCTAGATTTATTAATCCAGTATCATTTGAACTTGAAACCAGCTTGCATATATTAGACAAGATGCTCAAGTATTAAAACCATTTTTACCAAAATAAATTAATCCCAGAGTTGTCAAGGTTGGACGTTTGTTTTGCTTTTCGTCTAGCCCAGCATTAAAAGCAATGAGTGATATGCATGGAACAGCAGATTTAATACTTGTGGACTTACAAGATAAATAAGTGCAACAACTGCACCTCTTAACATTGCACTTACTTATAGAGTAACACCCTGAGTCTTGTTTAAACGATTTCGGAAAGAAGACTTTATATTATCTTTTCAAAACAGGAGATCCAAGAGGAGTTATTGAAACTTCTTGAGCCGTTATTAAAGATCCTGGCAACATTATTGGAAGGAACATGTAACAGATTGTTGAATGAAGATTTACAGGTGTAAATACATACTGAAAATGGGATCCCTTGGAAGCAACACACACAAACAAGAGATAAATGTAGCAGACTCTGTTTTATTGAGTCTGTTCATGAGAAGTAATGCCCGATCATGTTCGTTTTTTAAATGGGTTACATGTTTACTATTCATACTAAAAGAGAGAAATACAGCGACAACACTACCATAACAAGAGGCCCAAGAGGGCCTGTGGACGCCTCTTCTGGATCTAGATAAAGTTTATGTATAAGGGGCCATAACTCTTTCAAATATCGTTCAACCAGAACATGGTGAAGACATACGCAACTAGGCTTGGTACTGATTGTCACTGACAAGTTTCGCTGAAATCCAGCCAGAGGTTCAGGAGAACTAGTCTGTACAAAGTTAGTGTATTAAAACCTTTAAGGGGTCATAACTCTGCCAAAATTCATTCAACCAAAACACGGCAATGACAGGTGCATCTAGGCTTGGTACTGATCATCCCCATCAAGTTTCGTTGAGATGCAGCAAGGAGTTCAGAAGAGACTAATCTGGACAACGTTTGGCTATTAAAACCTTTAAAGGGCCATAACTCTGCCAAAAATCATTCAACCCGAATATGGCGACGATATGCACAACTAGGCTTGATACTGATCATCCTTTTCAAGTTTCGTTAAAATCCAGTCAGGGGTTCAGGAGAACTAGCCTGGAAAATGTTTGTGTATCAAAAACCTTTAAAGGGCCATAACTCCATCAAAAATCTGTTAACCGGAATGCCACGATGACATACACAACTATGCTTGCTGCTGATCATCCCTGTAAAGTTTCGTTGAAATGTGGGGAGGTGTTCAGGAGAACTAGTCCAGACAAAGTTTGTGTATTAAAACCTTTAAAGGGCCATAACTCTGCCAAAAATCATTCAACCGGAACATGGCAATGATTTGCACAACTAGACCTGATACTGATCATCCTTGTCAAGTTTCGTTAAAATCCAGCCAGGGGTTCAGGAGAACTAGCCCGGAAAATGTTGTGTATCAGAAACCTTAAAGGGCCATAACTCCACCAAAAATCTGTTAACTGGAACGCGACGATGATATGCACAACTATCCTTGGTGCTGATCATCCCTGTAAAGTTTGGTTGAAATGTGAGGAGACGTTCAGGAGAACTAGTCCAGACAAAGTTTGTGTATTAAAACCCTTAAAGGGACATAACTCCGCCAAAATCATTCAACCAGAACACGGTGACGACATGTACAACTAGGCTTGGTACTAATCATCCTTGAAAAGTTTCACTGAAATCTGGCCAAATGAAGGCCCTTTCTTCTTAATGAGGTCAAAATATTGCATATTTCAGAAAATCAAGGGCCATAACTCCGGTGTAAATGGTCCAATCTGGCTGGTATTGAAATTTGTGGAGCTTTCATTGATAGTAACAATCTGGTAAGGTTTGGTAAAGATTGAATGAAAAATGAAAGCCCTATCATATTAACGAGGCAAAATATAGCATATTTAACTAAATTAAGGGCCATAACTCCACTGTTCTGGTGCAATCTGGTTAGTTTTCGAATTTGTCCGAGCTTTCATTTATATTAACAATCTGGTAAAGTTTGGTAAATATCGGACGAAAAACGAAGGCTCTATCGTAATATGGCATTTTTAACTAAATCAAGGGCCATAACTCCGCTGTTACTAGTCCGATATGGCTGGTTTCGAACTTGTCCAAGCTTTCATTGATATTAACAATGTGGTTAAGTTTGGTAAAGATAGGATGAAAAATGAAGGCCCTATCATCTTAACGTGGCAATATATAGCATTTTGAACTAAATCAAGGGCCATAACTCCGCTGTTACTGATCCGATATGAATGGTTTTCGAACTTGTCCAAGCTTTCATTGATATTAACAATGTGGTAGAGTTTGATAAAGATAGGATAAAAAATGAAGGCCCTATCGTCTTAACGAGGCAAAATATAGCATTTTTAACTAAATCAAGGGCCATAACTCCGCTGATACTGATCGATCTGGCTGGTTTTCGAACTTGTCCGAGCTTTAATTGATATTAACAATCTATTAAAGTTTGGTAAAGATCGGATAAAAAATGAAGGCCCTATCGTCTTAACGAGACAAAAGTTAACAGACGACGGACGGACGGACGACGGACGACAGACAACACACCATCCCATAAGCTCTGGTGGCCCTTGGCCAGTAGAGCTAAAAAAAAAACTAAAAAAAACACGACAATACTCATCGCATTATGTATTTTCATTATTTACTGTGCCTGTGCATGTATGTTGTTTTTATTATAAGTTTACTAATAATGGGCATATCTTAGTGCTTCATTATCTTTCTCTTAAATATATAGTACTCATTTTGTCTTTCTCTGTTTGTTGAAAGAAGAAAAAAGAGCGGGAACCTTCCAAATATATATGTAACAAAGATACCTATACAATTATTTTCCATTAATACAATTTGTTGTAAATAAAGTTATAGATTTTTAAATAAAAAAGGGAAGAATTTCCCTTGAATATTATACAGAAGTCAACGAATAAATAATATTAAATCTAAATATTTTCAAAAAAAATTATTTTGCTTACTTGGGAATTACAATGTCATTAAATACTATATAATACCACCAAGGAAAATACTTATGGAGAGAAATTTAGTCTAGAAAAAAAATTGATTTACTAAAGGTAATAAGAATATGAATGTAAAAAAACAAACAAAAAACTTATACCAATCAAAGTGATGTTTAACATATTTTCTTTTTTAAAGAGTAGCAATGGACGTGCGTTTCCCCTTTCAAAAACAAGATATGAAACTTAATTTAGGAGAAAAGATCTCCATTTGCTGTTATGTTTGTCTATTTTGTTATTTTAAGAGCAATTTCTTGTTCAGTATTTCTATACTTTTAAATAAATATGTTTTGTAACCTAAACAACTTGGAATGGTTTTCCTACATTTGTTTATGTAATTGAAGTATTTTGCATTCATAATTATGAAATTCAATACGTTTACATGTGTTTGCGTATTAACTATACCAAACGTTATGTTTTGCAAACTCAAGTTAATATGCATGTCACGTGTAATTAAGAACCTATGCAAGATTGTGTATGCATACATTCCCAAAATAACTGATTTACTGTTTCTGTTACCATTTCATTAATTTTGTATTGGTTGCTACAAACCTCATAAGATATTTATATTGGAAACTGCGATTTTTTTTAATAGTTGAATATATTGGGACAGTGTAAAGAAATTCCACTCTAGATTAACATTTTGAAACTCTTGTTCCCAACTGTGTTGTTGTATAATATCATTGTTAGTTTCGTTTCGTAATTGATGATTGTACTCAAATTTGTTTGTATAATTGGATTTTGAAGTTTTCTAGAAGATTTGGTGTAACGTTGTGAGCATTGATCATGTTGATTTGTTCTTTTTTTATTTTATTTTTGAAATAATTTTTGGGAATACATGATATTAATGATGTATACTAGAGAAAATCTTTCTGTGGTATTTCATATACGTAAGCAAAAAATTCAAAATTATAGAATTGTTTGCGTCTATAGTCGTATATGTGTTCAAAATATTTTATACCCTTATAAAGCCAGTCTCTATGAAATATTGGTTTGCCGTTTACTTTTATGTTCGAGTTATTCCATATTACACTTTTGCTTACTGTTTTAACTTCAGCGTGTTTATTATTTTTTTTTCATATACTAAGTATGTTTTGTAACTAAGATTTTTTTCGAACATTTTTTTGATATCGTTTTCGTCAATGTTGCATTCAAAAATTGTGTTTCCTCCATATTTTTCTAATTCATTATATATTTGTTTCCATTGACCGGCTGTATTGTCCATTATTCTTTTTATCCAGCCGGCTTTAAGAGAGTATATACATTTCTGTATATCAATCATTTTAATACCCCCATTCTCGTAATCTTGTATAAGTGTGGTATTTTTAATTTTGCTTGGTTTATTTGTCCCATACAAATTGGAACATAATATCGTTTATTTGTTTGATTGTTTCGTTTGGTGGATCGGATAGGACGTTTAGTGGATATATTAAGAGCAAATGTTTTTAAAACAGTAATTTTTCCAAGGGCCCAATTTCAATGATAGTATGTTCTAAAAATAAATTGCAATGGTCGATGATTTCGGACAAACAGTTCATGGTATATATACAAAAGTATAGGTATATTATGTCGGACATCGTCTAGACTGTTTCTAGATTGTGTTACACAATATATGACGTCATTGAGAGTTAGCCAAGATGTATCCCTCCCTATTAGGGTTAATTTTCTATGTTGCCAACATTTTAAACTATTTTTAAACTGTTCTAGTTTAGGGTACAGATTAAGTTTAAAAACATCAATCTTGTTGAAAACCATTCCAAGAGCTTTTGCTTTTTCAGATGACCATGTAAACTTTCAATTTTCTAAAATTTGTATTTGACTGTTTTTCAGTGTACCTACTCTTAAAACACTGCATTTTGAGGTGTTGTGTCTTAAACCAGATATATTTCCAAAAAAATCCAATTCTCAAATAACTGTTTTGATCCATCAGTTAAGAAAGTTGCATCATCGGCAAATAATGTGTTTTTAATCTCAATGTCTGCTACAGTAATGCCTTTTATATCCTTATTTGTTTTTATTTCAAAAAGAGCAATTCTAACCATATAATAAACAGATACGGTGATAGTGGGCATCCCTGACGAACCATCGTTTAATCGAGAAACATTATGTTGTGAGTCCATTATTAATGACACTACTTTTAGCGTCATTGTAAAATAGTTCTATCCATTTAATACAATTATCTCCCAAATTAAAGTGTCTTAAGGTGTTAATTAAAAATAGATGATTTATGCTATGAAATGCTTCTCGAAATCGGAAAATAATATCAGACCAGGAACATTGTGTTCTTCAACATGATCTAAAACTTCGAATAAAACACGTACGTTTTCTCATATCTTCCTTTTATGAAGCCAGTTTAAGAGCTATCTATTATTGCTATTATGACCCTATTTGCAATAGCTTTTGTAGAGATTTTATAATCTGTATTAAGTAGACTAATTGGTCAACAGTTTTCTAAAAATGCTGTATATTTTCCTGATTTTGGAATCAGTCTTATGTAACTTTGTTTTTGAAGTTCATTTAGATATCCACATCTAAAAGAATAGTTTAGTGAATTAATAAGAAAACATTTGATGTCCTTTCAAAATATTTTTATAAAACTGGGCTTGATAATCCAAAAGGACCAGTAAGTAATAACACTACTGAACCGTAGTCGGGGCAACATTTTACCACCGCCACACAGCACTAAACAAGCGCTAGTGTGAACATCAATAAATACTGAAAAGGGGATCCCTTGGAAGCAACATACACAAACAAGAGATAAAAGTAGCAGACTCGGTTTTATTGAGGTGTACATATGGTTTTGATCTAAGAAATGACGATTTATTTGTGGAATTTGTTTCTGAGAAGAATTAGTTGAAAGCAAATCCACTAGCTCAAACAATTGAAAAATGAGAAAATGAAAAGAACAATACGTAGCATAAAGAGTGGTGAAGACAGGTTTTACGACTTGGAACAGTCCGTAGGCAATAAGGCCTACATGGTAGCTTAAGGTTATTTAAACTGGCGAAATCAATATGGCTGCCAAAATATCCACTATTTCAGTTTTTGTAAAATTTAAAGTGTTTCAACACGTTTTTCAACTGGGTCATTGCCCAACTAGTACATGGCATTGCTAAGTCATTTTTGACAGTGACAAATTCAAAAAGAAACACTTTAAAGCAGAAAAGTAAGAAGAGATTAGCAAGGCGAAATATAGGTATATTTCTGCATGAAAATGAGACAAACGAAGGAGTAAATTGACGAATTAGTTTGAGAAATATCTTAATATAAACACCGAGCGGGTCAAAGACTATTTTATTTGCGTGTAAAGCACTGCACAAAGGAAATTGTTCAAAAACTCACGTGGTCAGTGCCTGCTATCCACGGAAAAAATCATGGCGGCGATGAAAAAATTACAGAAAAACGTATAATTTGAAGGCCTGTATGTAATGAACCGATAAGGGATCAAAGTTCAAACTTGTGGAATTTCATTGTGGCACATGTTAACTTTAGCAACATACCTTTTGAACATCGTTAAATCAGTGAAAACATCTTCAAAATAACGTTTTTTCTATTGTTTACCTGTCTTGAACATAAATTCCCAAAATGACCGAAGGACATCCTATATATATTCGTACGCCAACACCTGCCAACCATAGAAACGTCGGTTAAAGTTCAAAGTTTAAACATTATTTTCATTTTAATATAATATTAAGTGAATACGTTTAACATTGCAATGGGTTATTGTTATTAATTGCAACTTGTATCACTCATTTTTTTGATATGATGTGGAACTATTTTTTGTCTTAATACTTTCCTGTGTTTTGTTTTCATTATTATCTCCCTTCAAGATTGACCTTCACCTGCTTGGATCCGGCTTCATGTAGAAGCTTTTTAGTGCGCTGTGTTGCTCATCAAACGAAGCCTGGACACAATTTCGGAAAAAGTATGGCGTTGCAGTTTTGTCTCAATTTTAAAGTTCAGCGTAGATAATTCTGTTTTGGTAAGTGTTGTTGTTATTTCTGGTATAGTTTTATTACAGTCAGGTTTAGCGATTCCTATGTTTTCAAATTTCTGATCTGATCAATGCGTGTTTTAGACCGATTGCATGATATTGTACATTCAGTATTTGTACACATGATGCAACGGTTTTTTGTTAACACAATTTTATGTGTGGGAAATGTGGGAAAAACGTGCACAATAAAACGAATTATAATTCTGAAATATGCTTGTGATTCTCATGAAAAAAAATCTCCACCCCCCGCCAAATGAAATGTATTTCATTTTTAACAATTTTTATTTTGTTATTTTCAAGTGTAATGTTTATTTTTCTGTTTGAATTGTTATTACAAGATAGTTATAGTAATAAAAGAAATTTATATCTATAAAAAAACAAATAATGATGGGTAATTCACATGATTTTCATGGCATGTGGTTTATTACCATGTGCTTCACAGTTAGGACTTACACAGTTGTTTTGAGATAAAAAGTGAAAAACAAACATGGGATCTAACAAAAAATAAACGCCGGTCATCCAAATTTGGGCTAAGAGGAGGTGCATTTAGTAAAGTTTTAATACAGAGGAAAGTTAAAAAGAATAAAAAAATTAGTGAAATGCTGCGTAAAATGAAAACAAACATTATCAAATCAAAAAAAGTGAGAATTTCAAAATGGTTCTCGGAAAATTAAGTGTGAAGAAAGCAACTACATTTCAGTGCTTAAGAAATAGAAATAACAGTTTTTTAATAAAACAAAAAATCCCTGTTCTAAATGGATATAGAATAGTGAATTTGGAAAATTTGAAAAGTTCAATAATGGAAATTACGTCGCACTGCTGTGCTGTGTGCAAAAATGTTAGTGTTATTGTCGGCACTGGCGGTGAAAGCATAACTCTACAGAGTGAGAAAAGAGATGGATTTTCCAGTATTCTTTCAGCCACATGCTGTAATCAGGTATTTAACATTGATAATAGCTCAGATGTAGAAACTGTTGGTGGTGTGCAAAAGGACATAAATGTTCGGGCTGTATGGGGTAGCATGATAACAGGCGGGGGCTGCTCACCATTAAATGAACTAATGGGAACTCTTGGCATCCCTGGAATAACAGAGAAGAAATATACTGCACTGGAGAATGAAATTGGTGAGTGGTGGAAAAAAGAAATGGAGAAGGGTTGATACAGGCTGGAATTGAGGAAAAGGAACATGCTATTGTCACTGATAGATTTCCGGCTGTGACAATAATATGCGACGGTGGTTGGTGCAAGCGAAGCCATAAACATACATATAATGCGATGGCTGGTGTAGGGGTTATTTTTGGAGCCTACTCTAAAAAACATCTTCATATTGGTATCCGAAATAAACTGTGTTACATTTGCAGCAGAGCTGAGACACAAAGTGTTGATCCTCCTGAGCACCAGTGCTTTAACAATTTGGACCTCAGCGCCCAGTCAATGGAAAACGATATACTTTTGGAGGGGTTTTTACAGTGTGAAACGGTACATGGTGTCCGCTATATGAAAATGATAGCCGATGGCTAAGAACTAATATAGAAAAACTTGAAGGTGAAAAGCCTCAGTATAAGGGAAAGGGAAAACTGCCATTAGGAAATAGGGTTCGAATAGTTATGGGTGTGCGAGCTGCAATTAAGATGAGGAGCAAAGAAGAAGACAAAACAGAAGCATTACAAAAGTTACGTCAGGTTATTAAAAACTGTGGCAGACACGTTTTAGGTATTCATGGCCAGTGTTCCACTGATTTTTGCAAACATAAAAGTGAACTTTTTTCAAAAACACAAGTACTGAAAGTGAAGATAATGTAGATGAAGAAAGTGACATAATAAATGATCAGTGTAGCATCTGGCAGGATGTGTTAAAAGAGCCAAGTGAAGTAGAAATTGATGATTTACGAAATGGTGACATATTGTGTAGAAACGTGGATAAAGAGCTATTGACAGATTTGTTGTTTTTATTAAATAGAATGGCAGATAAAGCAGATCGCCTTTAAAGGGAATTTCACGTCTAATTTGAAAGAATCCTGGATGCACATCAGATGCAAATTTGATGGAGGGAAAATGACCAATAAATGTTTTAATCGATCGTTCTATGCCCGCTGCTATGGCAGCGCACTAAGGTCAGCCGAAGGGCCAACTTGGTCTCCAGTTGTGTACGGGAAGGTAATCGGCAAGAGGCCAGATTCGGTTTTTAGCAATACTTATAGGACAAGAGCCAGTAAATATCATGCCTCAAAGAAAGCTCAACAAAAGCCTGCAAACAGACTTAAAAGACTGAAAAGGAAATTAGCAACAAAAAAAACAGGTAAAAGTATAAAAGCAAAGGCAGATTAAGGGGAGCATGTTTCAGTAGACACCCAAGATGTAAATACTTCAGAATCGGAACGTAAATGCAATGAATTCTTTCAAGAACAGGTACTTGTGGATAAAACAGCCATATTAAACATAGAAAAAAGCACAACCTCTCAATCTGAAAGCTCTGAATGGAAACTGGAAAGAAGGAAAAGACTAACAAGCTCAAATTTTGGTGAAGTTATGTCGAGAAATGTAAACAATAACGGCCATGCATTAACTAAACGCCTCATATATACAACTTTTAAAGGTAATAAGTTCACAATGAAAGGACTCAGTGAAGAAAAAAATGTACGAATGGAATATGTGAATTTATAAAACAAGAATGAAAAGAATGTAAAAGACATTAAATTGACTGGTCTTGTAATTGATGAAACCAACCCATTTTTAGCAGCTTCATCAGATGGCAGTGAAGGGTTGATTGAAATAAAGAATTTGCTTCAAACTAAAGTTACGATGATAACAGAGGCAGCCTTAAATGACAAACAATTCTGTTTGAAAATGTGCAAGAATGAATTAGTCCTGAAACGAAATCACAAGATCATGAACCAAATGCAAGTACAGCTAAATATACTTAACATGAATTGGTGTGATCTTGTAATACGAAGAACTAATTCATATGACATCGTTATTCTAAGAGTGAATCGCGATGCCAATTTATGGACATATAGCATGGTTCCAAAGCTAAAGGCGTTTTACTTTTCCCATATCCTTCCTGACTTGTTTGTTCCGAGATACAACACAATCACTGGAATCGAAAAAACAGCAATACCCTGGGTAGGTATTTTGGGTTGAATGTACAGAAGGAGCAGTTACTGCTAATTAGCAATATTTACATCGTATATCACTAAAGTTCAGTAAAAATACACCGATTGTATTAACGCATACACTGAATACAATTTCGACAGAATTAATGCTGTATATTAAAATTAACCCATTTATATGCAGGAACAAAATCGCTGTTATGCACTTTTTGCACTTATTTGACCCCCAACACATAATAGTGAGGGGATGTAATTTTACATATAGCATTAGCCATGTCCGCCCGAGTGTCTGTCCATCACGAAACGTTTCTGTCTATGTCTCAAGCCTCTGCCATCAGTGTGCCATGGACACATTTCAAGCGTTTTTGTGTCGCCTTTTCGAACAAAAAGCATTACATACGGATCACTTTGTCGTCCGTCCGTCAGCCTGTCCATCAGACCATCCGTCACGAAAACTTAACGTTGGCTACAACTTTCTCATTTGTTGATATTTCTTCATGAAACTTTCAATATAATTATACTCATCATGATAACATCGGTCATTATATGGGATAAATATTAAAAAAAAATTCACGAAAACTTACACCAGTTTGTCAAGGTCATTTATCTCGGTTTAAAACATCTTGTTATACTGACAAAGCGCTGACCGGCGACACACGTATTCCACTGAACACCCATCTAGTTTAAATGTTATTCTTACTTTCCATTAAGTTATATACAAATGAACACTATTAGTGTATTATTAATTCTATTTCTTCAGTTCACTACAAGAAACCGGCAGTCACAAGAGAATACGACAAGCAGGAGCAAGAGCTCTGAACAACCATCAACAAAATCGAAATCTGGAAAACAGGTATACATTTATGTAATACATGTATTGGTGTTTATACCCCTGCTTTCACAAAGTGAGGGCTATATAGAAATCACGTTGTCCGTAACATGCTGTCAAGTCGCGAGACAATTGTATTACAAATGTTTAGGTGGAATTACTACTTTATGTATATAATGTTACACATTTGTCTGTGTAATGTTCATAACTACAATGTGAAAATGTGGTTAAACACTGTCATTTTGCTGCAGTATAATACATGTACATGTACAATGATTATTCTGATATCATAATAGCCTGTACCAACATGTTAAGTATGTATTACCGATTAAAAAAAATTCTGTTAAAATATTCAATTTCATGTAGTACTTCCTTTCATGGATAGTACACATGTACATGTATATCATTTGCATAAAGTTTGTTTTCCGTCACAACATTACAATAAACTATCATGGAAATTTACTACGAAAGAACATTGATATTACCCATTTTATGAAACAATCCTTTTCTTGGACGCAACATCTTTTTTTACACCAACTGGAAAACGTGCACGCTTCAGACATTCTACTTCAATATTACGTAGAGTCATATAATGTTCTGGCATGCAGTGACAGCAATGTGTATTTCGTAATATAAATGTATGGCTTTTCTGGATGATTTATTGAACATTGACAACCCTTTCTTTCCAACTACGGTTAATTATATTTATCCTAAAGAACTTCAGCTTAACAAAACTAATATATCTGATAATAACGCTTCTTTTCTTGATTTAGATCTCTCAATTGAAAATGGTAAAATAATTAGCAAAATCTATGACAAGAGAGATGATTTTAATTTTGACATTGTTAATTATCCCCCACTTGGATGGGGATGTTCCCCGAGCAACTTCTGATGGGGTATATGTGTCTCAACTTATTCGTTTTTCTAGAGCTTGTACTCGAGTTGAGGACTTTAATATTCGTAATCTTTGTATAACTAAAACGTTACTCAATCAGGGTTACCGTTACCATAAACTTCGTAAAACCTTTGCAAAATTTTATTATCGTAACCCTGATCTTCTTTCCAAATATAAAAGTAATTTAAAGACTCTTCTGCGACAAGGACTATCACAACCTGACTTCTATGGTGATGTGATTTATAAACTTCGTAAGATTCTAGGTCATGATCACTTTCATACTATCTTTGTTAAACTTGTTAAAAAGTTTATCAAAAGAGGTTATGACCCTATAATTTTGCAACGTACTGCATGCTTGGTGGTGGACCCTTTTACAGTTCGCCACTATGCTTTCCTCTTTAATTGTACGATGACCGGACAGGCTGTGGACCCTGTGATGACGCCTACCTAAAGCCCATTGGGACGGTGGCGTTTGATGTTTGTCCATGATCTTTCTTGTCGTGCCCTTAATGGTTTATTCTCTTACTGCTCTGGCTTCTGCAAAGTCATTGAGTACCTTCATTGTGGCTTTCTAGGCTATTGTTTTTTTTTGTATTATATTTACACGAGCATATTTGTGTTTTACTTATATTGCCTATTGATGCTGCCTTGTTGGTTAGAGATTAGATCATGGCGGGGATTTCTTTATTTACACTGTCCTGTTTTAATGGGATGACAGTAGGGTTAGTGTGAGGTTTGGTGCACCCTAGAACCGGTTAAAACCCCCCAGTGGCCTACTTTGCCACTGACCGTTCGAAGGCGGTAGCCCTATTGTCAACCCTTTTTGTGATTGTGATGTCGTTCGCATTTATTTTTGCTTTTGCCTTCTTGTTTGTCTGTTTGCGTGTTTGTTTCTGTGTTTTGTGGTTTACTGTCCTCCTTGAATGCTACTTTCCCTGTCCGATCTTTTTATATTTCTTTTTAATCATGCTGCAAACAAGAGATGTGATATGATAAATGAACTTTCCAATTATTTATAACATCAGTACTTTGTAAATTAAAGGGTAGTATTAAAGAAACCAGATAAGACATCCGAACAAAGGGAGCCGTCTGACAGTCAGGCAAAATCTGATAGAACCCGAGCTGCAACTAGCGACAATAATGTACCGTACACATCATTTGATTCAAATGGGACAAACAGGTAACTATTCATATATGTAGATTAATTACTGTGTGAATAGATATTCAGTGCAGTATTTTTTTAAAGAAGAAATAAAAACCTTCGGTCATTTTAACGCTTGCTTTATGGATGTAATGTTTGATTATGCACATGTACATGTATTCTCACAGAAATGATTATATTGCAGGAGAAGAAGACAACTGAAAGTAAAATTTGTGGGGCGCAGAATCAACCACAATTGGGAAGATGACAATGACACTGATCACTGGTACCAAGGAACAGTCACTTCAGTTGTGTCTGGTACAGATGGTGACCCCAAGGCTGTATATCAAGTGTATTATGACCATGATGACCAGTGCTATGATGTCGACAATTTACTGACCGACTACACTGATGGTTCTTTGACGTTTGCAGACTTATAGGTATGTGTTAATTTCTGTTCTACATTCTATGGTTCTATTTTTTTGTCCGTATGTTGCTAATATGACGTGTTGCCAGTGGTATAGTATTGGATTGTCGATTAAGATGATTGGGGTACAATCCTCTCCATGGCAATGGTATTTAACCTTTATCAAGGTACATAATCCATAGTGTTTAGGCCCAAAAAAAGAAATAGGTTTTTTTCTATTGTATGCTCTGAAAAAATAGGGTAGGTCGGTAGGCATATTTTTTCTTTTGTTTTTGGAGCAAGATATTGTGTGATTCTACATGTATTTAGCTCATAAACCCCATACAAGTTGATGATACAACTGAACGTTTCTCTGTGATGTCAGTTTACCTCGATATATTAGTATAAATCATGTTCAGAACAATTTTATTTTTTCATAAAAGGTTTTAGGGTCGGCCCCTTAAAAATAGGGTCGGTCTGGCCACCGGAAACACAGGTTGTTATTTGTTTGGCCTTTTATTGATTCTACATAGGAAGCGAGGATTGTGATTAATCTAACTTCCAAAAAAAGTGTTTGCAATCAATGAAAATAACTTTAATATCCCTTATCCAATACTACTTCTTTCCTGTTCAAATGTAATGCAAATATATGAAATATTGCCGTTTTGTAGCATAAGCCATATAAACCCATAACCTTCATTTGAACTTATATTAATATAGGTAACCGTTGCCAAAACGTAGCTTCCTTAAAAACAATTCTAACATAATTTAAAACTGATTTCAATTCTTTTCTTCCAATACTTTAATATTTAGTTTCAGTTAACTTTTTCATATATATGGGTTGGAATTTCTACCTTACATTATACTTTAATAACTGTATTATTTATGTAGTGCTTATTTACTTTTTTGAAATAACTATCATTTAACAATTTAACACCTAACAATACACACAATGACAAGACAGTGACGGTACACCATACCTGATTACAGGACCTACATATCATGATTATCATGCTTATCTCACCTGATTAAATGCACATGTGTTTACCTGTGTAATTATTGCATTTGATACATGGGGATTATATAGACTTTCTGTGAACATGTGGCAGTTAATACACAATATTTACATAGTCTTCGCCCTACATGGAACTTTAATGAACACTTTCAACGATTTCTTTTTTTAATTTATGGAAACGGAAAACTGACTTGCTCGCATAAAAATTTACTATTTTCAAAGTCAGTGTTCAACAAATTCTAAATGTTTTTTTGCTTTTATTCTAAATCCAATGCTATAATATGAAAACATTCATATTTATGGTTTTATAGAACTAAAGATAGTATTTAACCCTTTAATGCCTGAAACAGCATTCGAGTTTTCAGGGTCATTCTTTTCATTTTAACATGGAAGCCATGTTGGATATACCTTAAATCGATTTTATGTGTACACAACCTCGCTATTATCCTGTCTTTAATGACCAGATTGACAAAACTGTGTAAATAAAAGTACATCCCATCAAAAGAAAATCCCTAACAATAAAGTCCACATCTAGAGAAAGTAGCAAACAATACACTTAAATGTTGTTGTAAAGATATATAGAAAGCATCATTAAAAAAACCTCTTGATGTATCCATAATCGAACTGAACAACCACACCAGTTGCAGTCAAAGTGAAAACCATTCTAGGGCACGACCAAAACACCCATAGAACGAAGGTTCATGCACCTACCTCCCTTTGTCCGGATTTCAGCAGGCACAATCAGTCCCAAGAGGTTGAACAGTCATTGCACAAGGGAAAAGTGAAGCTTAGTGACTGACTGTAGAGGGGTCAATCACTAAACATGAAATGCGTTGCAAAACTAAAGGTTCGTATCCTTTTCTGACGAATTTCCTGATTAATTTTGTAAAGTGGGCAGGAAACCCGTTAGATCCCTTTAACTTCCGAAGTTTATAGACCACATCTTCATACATTAAAGGTTGTGATACTCCTAATCACAGAAATGTTTTAAAGTTGGTGTTGTACTTCTCCAGTAGGGTTTCGTTGCGTCGATAGAATTTCGAGAAAGATCTTCGCAATTTGTGATAACGAAAAGCTTGCTGGAGAAGCTTACCTGCAGTGACATGATTTTGATCATTGAACTCCTTAACATCATTACAAGCTCTAGCAAAACGAATGAGCTGGGAGTAATAGCACGAGGTACAACCCCATCCAAATGTTGATAGTTTATGCTGTCAAAGTTAAAGTCATCTCTCTTATCATAGATTTTAGTATGTATGAACTCATTAGATAGCGAGAGATGAAGGACAAGCAATGCTGCTGTATTATCCGAACGTTTGGCTTTATTCAACGTGAACTCTGGTGGATAAATGTTAGTGACCATTTGAGCAAAGAACGGATTATCAATATTGAGTATGTCATCTAGATACCGAGATGTATTATTTAACGCATCAACAATATCACACTGGCTAACAGTTGACAAACGCAGCTTAAAATCTCTTTCAAAGCAGTATAAAAACAAATCTGCGACAAAT
This sequence comes from Cyrtodaria siliqua, assembly GCA_037043455.1. NCBI lineage: Eukaryota > Metazoa > Mollusca > Bivalvia > Adapedonta > Hiatellidae > Cyrtodaria > Cyrtodaria siliqua. Next base: position 20,435 of record JAWPHD010016741.1, read on the forward strand.
GATGCACAGTTAGTACCCGTAGGAATACCAACAACCTGGCGGTGAAAGCCGTTTATCAATGGATCATCCATATAACGTTTGGTTAAAATAAATGTCTAACTTTGCAGGTGTAGGTTCGGATTTTATCTTCCTGATCCCGCTTTTATTGGTGTAGATTTATATCACTTAACATACATGACATTTATAGAATGTTATTACCTTTAATTTGACAATGAGGGCATGGGCTCCAGGTACCGTTACTCTGACACTCGATTGTGGCGGAAGGAACAATATCAAAGCCTGGTTCACACTGGTAAGTAACATTAGACAGGTAAGTTGTGTTGACTATAGATGTTATGCTTCCGTTATTTATGTTGTTTGGCTGATGGCAGTCTGAAAACACGTTTGAAAGACGTTATTATTGGGGGAGGGAGGTGGGGGTGTGTGGCTTTGACATGACAATGTACCATTTCCAAATATCTCGTTTCAAACCTTTTTGACAATGTACTATACTCAGATTTATACATGTATTCATTTTATACTTTGGGTATAATATATGCTAAACCAGTGCCAGTAACATGAAAACAACTGCTTCAGATATAGAGGATCTTAAACGAGTTTTATGAAACGAGTTATGAATTATTTTAATTTTAACGAGCCTTTTGGCGAGTTAAAATTAAAAATAATTCAAAATGAGTTTCATAAATCTTATATGGAATGGGAACGAGTTTAAGATCCTTTTTATCACATAACATTGCAAACAAATTAGTAAAAATTAATTCAGATGGACATAGAACCGCTACGTCGTCAGACACACTTTCGCGCCAAAACGTCATCAAATATGTGACGTCGTAACGTCGCGTCTCACAAATAACGTTGCGTATATTTACCTCTTAATAGCAAAGTACAAAATAGCAGTTTACGCCAAGTTTTTAACAAACAAACAACAATGTTTTGTATAACGTGCATTATTTTTATAAGCTGTCACAAATAATAAGTTTATGACTCATATCTGGGTGAATTTGTAATAAATAAAATAGTTTCAGTTAACAAACTTGCGTAGTGTTACAGGTTTAACTCAACCAATCAAAATCGTTCCAGGTTGTATTACACGTGTGTCATACAATAGAATATTAAATGGGTGTTCGTCACTGCTAACAAGGAACGTTATGTGATAAATATATCAAGGAAGTTAAACTACCAACCTTTAATTATACATGTCGGTGTGAATGATGTCCACTTTCCATCAGGCTGACATCTCTTTGTACTGTTTCCATAAAGATCATACCCAGTGTTGCATCTGTATGTTACCACAGCATCATACTGGGTACCATTAGACATATCAACATAACCGTCGGCAATATTTGTCAGGTTACCACAGTCTACAAGTAAAATATATATGCATACAGAGCATCAAATAAATACAATTTGACTGTATTTTTTATCTGTTAGGTTGTCGCAATTTGCAAAATAAATAAATAAAAAAAACGACGACCGTGCAAAATAGCACACGTATAATTTGGGAAAACACACTTAATCATGTAAAAACGGCCATATTACAAAAGGAAGCAGCCGGTTATCAGATGTGAACAATTGTACTTATTGTATAAGGACAATACCTGTACATCGTATTTTTCTAGATGGCATATCACGATTATTACATGCTACATTGAGTTTTTTAAATACCATGTTGCGCACACCAACATCTGTTAATATTGTGTGATAATGAACGGTAGCATACAAACTAACACGATGCTTATAGGGTTCTACCTAATATATCAATGTGACAGTTTGTTTATATTTGGCTAGTTTATGTGTGCTTAGTTGACAAGACATCAAAATCCAGTTGTAGCATATCACTTGCAATATGTCATGTGAATTAATTAAGAGATAATAAATGCGTACCTGTGTTTTATCGGTGAATAAAACACTGTTAATCATTCGGATGCGAATAATTAAATCACTCGTGCTTACGTACTCGTGATTTAATTACTACCCATCCGAACTCCTAACTGTATTTTATTCACCGATAAAATACAGGTACGTATTTATTATTTCGATTCTAACACGACAATAACCCCATTGTTTTCGCTATTGTGGGGCACTATATTATCTCGCAGGTCAAGGTTACCAGGCTGTTATGTTTACAGACTGTTCCATTGTAAAGTTTTGCGAGGAATACAAATTAAAAGTTCATTTGTCTTTGTTCCAACATAACCGTCGGCAATATTTGTATCACATATTAAATAATTCATTATACTTTTGGATTTGTTTAATCCTACAAACAAGAACCTTCTATTAATGATGTCTGTAACTGCACGCTAGTGGTAAATAAGAATACGTTATATAAGGTAACTTTCGCATATCGTGTGATTATTATCAGTGGTGAATTAACGAATACGCCTAAAACAACATTGTGATAATGTTTCTGGATCAAGAGTTAGTGGAAGGCATAGTCTTAAGAATGAATCGGGTAGAAGAAACTGGGAAATAATAGACAACGGAAAATAATTCCCGCAAAACAGGAACTAGTGTTGCTTACAAAAAACTACCTCAAACGCCATTGCTCTTATTAATTACATGACAAATCTCTTTTACTCATCAACACACATAACACATGGTCATTCGTTTCAACTATATGACGATTTGCAGGTGTCTGTATTACCTTTTATTGTGCATGATGGTGTGTTGATATCCCACTGGCCAGAAGAGTTGCAGAAAGTTGTATTTCTGCCAATTAGTGTGAATCCAGTATTACACATGTAAGTAGCCGTAGATGAGTATGTTGTTGTCACAAACCCCTCCACACTTCCGTTTATTGGCAACGTGAGATTTCCACAATCTTAATTAAATGTAAACATCTTTGTATATAAATATGAGCGATTAACACGATATTTAACATTTCTATGTGCAACAGATCATAAGTTCTCGGTGGAAGAATATTTATAATCACACATTAATAACTAACTCGGAAAAACAAATATGCCTTTCCTTTTTGTCACTTCGCAAGCTTACATTTCGACTTTGCAGGAAATACTTTGAGTAAACTAACCAAGTATCGTCTTCTATTCATAATATTAGCTTCTGCGTTCGATTATAAACAATTCTTCGCTTGATAGTAGGAGTATTGCTTTTTTACATACGCCTACCATCTCGTGAAGAATGTTCTTATAACGAACGCCTCTATTTATAACAGCATAACCAAATACAACTCTAGCAACTACAACTCTTATCTATGGAAGCCAAATTAACATAAACTCCATTATTTGAACCTCTCTTCAATTATTTAAAGAGAGGTCTAATTCAGTTAAAGAGAGGTTCAATAGTAAACAAGTATTTATTTCCGCGTGAAATGTTCATTAGATAAATCTCAAATGCATGGTCAAGTATCAGGTGTATAAATACGAATAATACTTCACTACACTGCCTAACTTAACTGGAGACTTCACTAACATACAAATTACTTCCCTTCTAGTATTATCATCACTCTCAACTTGGTCCTTGTTATGTTTATCATTGCATTTCATTAAGAGGATGTACTTTTCCAATTATTTCTTGTATACATATGATTCAAACGGTATGATTTTATTAAAACAACACACATTTGACACACATTTAAGTAAAAGAAAGAGTTTTACACGAGCATCTTTGTGTTTTACTTATATTGCCTATTGATGCTGCCTTGTTGGTTAGAGATTAGATCATGGCGGGAATTTCTTTATTTACACTGTCCTGTTTTAATGGGATGACAGTAGGGTAAGTGTGAGGTTTGGTGCACCCTAGAACCGGTTTAAACCCAAAGTGGCCTACTTTGCCAGTGATCGTTCCAAGACGGTAGCCCTATTGTCAACCCTTTTGTGTTTGTGATGTCGTTTGCATTTATTATTACTTTTGCCTTTTTGTTTGTCTGTTTGGGTGTTTGTTTCTGTGTTTTGTGGTTGACTGTCCTCCTTGAATGCTACTTTCCCTGTCCGATCTTTTTATATTCCTTTGTAAGGGTTCATAATAAGGTATTGAAATACAACCTGATGCTAGTTTAAACAACGAAAACATCGAGGGGATCCAAATTGTTTGGAGAGTTATCAGGGGGTACAAATTAAGGTTCCTCATTGCGTTTACAATGAATGATAAAATATCACACTATAAATAGACCTGTACAACTAACTACGGTAACGATTACGGTAAGGATTACGATAAGGAATACCGACTGAAACAGAGGGGTTTTCTCAACAGGCAATACGCATTGAATGCTCGACCAAGCGTTTGAGCATCACTATATACAGGCCAATGAAATTTATTATAACACTACATGAACTTGTAGGGAAAAGTAGGTCGTCTGCCACTACTACAAAAAATCGACCGTCATATATAGCCTAAAATGTGATGAAAATAACGTACACCGCCATTAAACCAAACAGCCAACCATCATTATTTTAGAATGTATTAAACTAGTTTGCATACAGAGCAATATATCATTTTTACAAACGACCAGTTATTCCCCATGCTTCCTTTTCTAAGCCTCACCTAATAAAGTTGATATTCGCTTCATACCTGCTTTGCAAACTTGTTTAATTAATTTAATGTTTTTTGCATTTTCCTGGTAGTTCCTTTGAAACAATATAGTGCTTAATCTCGAATATACTTCATTTTTCAAGTAGGTGGGACTATTTTCGCTCGGCTGCGCAGGCATAAAACGTGAAGTGGCTATTCCGCTTCAAGGAGGTGAACGAACTGTACGCGCTGCATGCAGACACTGCGCTTGAATCCCGTTTTGTCTTAACAGAAAATGGATATTCCACTGCACGAAAAGACCCTGACAGTAGTGGTTTCTCTTTTACTTTTTGTTATCATTAGAATTTTTGCTGATACTATTATAGCGACGGAAAAATAATTTAAATACAAGAATTAATTCGCTTTTTTCCCCCGCTGTTTATTCGGTTTTGCCGGTATTAAATGGAAACATCCACGAAGCGCGTTTTTTCGGTGTTTATGCGGTATCAATGGCAAATTTACAGTAAAGCACTAACGCGATTCATGGATTACGCCATTTTTCTACCGACGTTTAAAACCGCATAAACGTCGAAAAAAATGCGAAACAATTCTTTAATAAATGAGCATTCATGTATAACATACATTGTAAAAGAAAAAGTAATCTTCAATGGCGGCCTCATCCATTTCGATGTTAGGGTAACTGATAAACTCGATTGTTCTAGTGTGCATTCAAGGCGATTAGCGCACGCGCTGCACGATCTTTCAGTTTTTCAAGACCCCGCAGGGTTTTGTATTTAAAATCAGATATTGAAATAAAAGGTAGTACAATTTGAGTTTTCAGTACTACCATAGGTTTAAATACATTTATTGTTACAACATAATCAACAGTTTATGTAAAGCAATTCCACTACTCAAATGTGTAAAAAAAACAACAGAATGCCGCGATTTAAAAAAAAGAAGCAAACTTGTCCCTTTAAATGTATCCTGGTGCGAAACCTAGGATAGCACACATTGCTGTCCCACAATGAATATTCTTGTAAATAAAAGGTAATTTTTGTTTCATTCATTATATTTAGACCTTCTAAAATAGAAAATATCAATATTTTTCCACACCACAAAAAAAACATTAAGAATTGACACTTTCTCACTTGACAATTCGAGTTCCTGTCTTCACTATCCCGGCTACGGCCGCATTTTAGGGTAAGACACAAGAAATAAAAGTGTATTTAGCATGTACTAAGGCGGATTCAGGGATAGGGCGGACCCGGCACCCCAACCTTCTAAAATCCCACAAGTATAACCTGTGCTAGTTCTATAACATAAAACGAGAGTGTCAGAATCTATGTAGGAATTGACCAAAGCAACACAGAAATAAGTAAAACAAAATAAAAAAAAATAAAAAAAATACATTGCGGGTGGGGGGGGGGGGGAGGCGAGGGTCGTGGGGGGGGGGAGGGGGGAGGCAAGAGAGCTTATGTGTAAGAATTGACAAAAACAACACAGAAATATGTAAAAAAAAAAAAGTTTCAAGTAGGGGTGGGGTGGTGGGGAGCGGGGTTGAGAGGCGGGAGTGGGTTGGGGAGGGGGGGGGGGTTGGGTGAGGGGGCAACATATATGTGTAATAATTGACTAAAGCAAAGAAATATGTAAAAAAAAAATAATAATAATAAAAAAAAAGTTTCAACTGGGAGGGGGGAGGGGGTGAGAGGCGGGAGTGGGGGCGGGGAGTGGGGGGGGGGGGCAACATATATGTGTAAGAATTGACTAAAACAACATAGAAATATGTAAAAAAAAAAAAGGGTGGAGGGGAGTGGGGGTGGGGTGTGGATGGTGGGTGGTGGGGGAGGAGGGAGCCCATGCCCCAATATGGGTGAAGTAATAAGATGCATAATGCTATAATAAAACCCAAACCAAAATTATAGATATATACAGGCTTACATGCAAACCTAGATCTGCCTTTATTGCACATTTTATTGGCCATCACAATTTGGGTTCAATAGGAGCCCAGAATTTGCAGAAGACAAAATTACTTATCCAACCCTTTACAACATACTATAAGGAAACCAATTCCAAAATTTAGTTCAGCTAGGACAAGAAATGTAAGAGATATAGACCTGTAAACACAGCTTACACGCAAAATTTGATGTGAAACAGACATATTTTAATCGCAATCATAATTTGGGTTCCATGGGAGCCCATGGGTTACAGGAACCAAAATTGCTTATGCAGCCCTTAAGATAATGCAATAAGGAAGCCCATGAACAAATTTAGTTGTGCTAGGATAAGAAATGTAAGAGATATAGACTTGTAAACACAGCTTACACGCAAACCTTGATGTGTGACGCCGACGCCGACGCCGACACCATCGCCGACGCCGACGCCGGGGTGATTACATAACCTCTCTTATTCTTCGAATAGTCGAGCTAATAATACCTATTTTGCAACACCTTTTTAACATGTCCATTTTTAATGTGATATACATCGCTGAAATCCCGGTCCCATCCACCACACTCCATGCACTATGTCTCCCGCACCCCATCCCTTCCACCTGATCCCCCCACCAACCAACCTACAGAGAGAGAGAGAGAGAGAGAGAGAGAGAGAGACGTGTTTTTGCCAATTCTTAGTGGGGCGAAGATCTTTATTTAGGTCATAAACGTAGGTTTTAGGTGTAGAGGGCGCGCGCCGGCTCTGCACATCAAGTGGATCCGCCCTTGCCATTCCACCCTCGCACCCCACTCCAGCCTGCGGCTTGTAAATAAAATGCCCAAAGTTTGTGAAATTCTGAGTGGGGCGCAGGCATTTCTAGCGTAAATGTACGCCCACAAAAAAATAGCATGGTGTAAATCAGAAAGAAATCAACTAAGCATCTTTTAGGTCCATGGATGGTATTTATTATAATTATGAAGCACATGACGTTTGATGTTTTTTTTCAGTTTTGAGTACTTTGTGTATTGGAATATGGATTCTCGGTTTTTTTGGAGGCTATAAATAGAACAAAAACTTCCAAAAAAAATAGGTAAAATGGCTGATTTTGACTCACGGGGTGATCAGCATGGAATAACTTTTTAAAACGCCGGAGTAGGTATGTAAAATTAAGTATTTCCTGATGCAAGAGCATTATGAGTGCAGACATGACCCTGATATGTGTAGGGAAATTCTGTTTTTTATTTATTGACATTTAAAATTTTGCTAAAATTGCCTTTTTAGCATGTTTTGTGGGGTGGGGTAATCTTAAAGAAATTGGACTAAAGTTGTACAGAAAATGCTTTTTGATACTTTTATTTGGTATGAAAACATGGGTAATTTTATTGTCTTCTAAGAAATGTATGACACAATGATGATGTGATTTATTTTGCTCAAGGATTCAAGCTAAGGGCTTGTCATGGCTTTGATGACTGAGAAATGTACATTAAACTGTGGAGTTCCCCCTTATTTTTTTCACACAACAAATCGAGAATTACGGCATGTACCGATGTGGGTACGAAACATCTGTGGTACGATTAATATTAAAGTCGATTTCGTTCATTTTTAATCCGTACTTTCAATACAACCCGCTAGGCGGCCGGTTCAAACTTTACTTTACATTGTACTTGATAGGAAGAAAAGTTTAAATATGGAATTAAAACAGTAATTGGATTAGTTTAACCACAGGTAGATCACCTTTCAGTGACTTTTATGTTCATCTTTCATTATATATACATTATTTGCAAAACATTCAATGGAAAACTATGAATTTAACGATTTTGGTTCCGACCTGAATTCAGGGCGGAATTTGCTAACGGGAAATTTAGCTTAGCGATTTAACCTCGGGATAAAGTGAAAATAAAAAAGTTAAAAATACCCATAAAAAACGTTGAAAATTGATGGTCCCGACGTTAAATATTATTGAACTAAACCTGTGCATGCCGGATTACATGCGCGCCATTTCTACTGTTAGTCATCATTGGATTTAACATAACATTATTCTGGAAAAATACGACAGAATTCACTAAATCTCATTGTAGAAAAAAAAATTATTTCGAAGGATCCTCTGCTCCCCCCAATATATATTGACAGAAAGGTAAATAATATGTATTTTTTTAATTTGATTTTTTATTGACTTTTATCTACACAAACCTCTGTGAGCCTACTAAAAACAGGTTGTTGAGCCCTCAACATTTTCTCGTGCTTTGTACTTAGTCTGAAGTATAGTTGTTATTGTAGTTAGTTGTACAGGTCTATTATAAAGTGTGCCAACTTATCCTGTTTGCGTTAGTTTAAATTCCCATTGTAAATAATATAACATTTATATTTTTGCTGTTATCATCACTTAACGTTCATGGAGATAATCGATTATACCAACCTTTAATTTGACAATGCGGTATCGGGCTCCATGTACCGTTACCCTGGCATTCTATTCGAGACGGAAGACTTACATCAAAGCCGGATTCACACTGGTAAGTAACATAAGACAAGTACGTTGTGGTATTTTTATATGCTATGCTTCCATTACTTATTTCCAAAGGTGGATGACAGTCTGAAAATACATAGGCACTATGTAAAGTTTGATATTTTTCAGTTTATTCCACAAGGGAATCAATGTATAACGTTTGAGTTTAGAAAAATACTAATCTATATCGTCATTTGCTACAATAGATCATAAACATATTATTCTAGGGTATTTATTGAGAATAGGAAGCTTCTTCGTTAATATTTTTAAATAAATATTGTGCAAGTAAATAGACACACCTTTAATTTTACAAGACGGTACGAATGATGGCCAAGTTCCATTAGGCTGACATCTCTTTGTACTGTTTCCTTGCAGATCATATCCAGTGTTACAACTGTATGTTACCACCGCATCATATTGGGTACCATTAGACATGTCAAACAAACCGTCGGTAATATTTGTTAGGTTACCACAGTCTACAGGTGAAAATAAATGTTTCTTTTAGTAAGACTTCGCTATATATCGGAAAGTATTTGTGATTATAAAAGATAGGAAATCAAAATAGCAACATTATTGTTCACAATATCAATTAAGATATAGTTGACACCGCGATGCAAAGTCTTTTTCCGTTGAATGATTGTCAAATTTTGACAGATGAACGTATACTATAGAAGAGCACCGTCAGCGTGGCGCATACGCCCGTCGTTTCATTGTTGTGGGCTTAACACTTCGAAAGTTATTAGCCACAATGACTTGTAAAAGGCAAGGTTAAGTTCCAGAATAAAACTTTTTTCAAAGGAGAATAATTCAAAACATATGATTTGGAGAGTTATTGGACTTTATCAGATGTATTCACAGGCCTGCGAAGAACATTTTAAATGGAAATTTGGAGCGCGCTTTATATTTTTTAAGCGTAAATTTAAATTATTGATGCAATTAATAAAAGCTGATGCATTGTTGATAGTTATAGAAAATAATAAATTAGCACAGTAATTTCGATTAGAAAGACTTGGCTTAGTTTCTACCATAACTGTTTTTTTTATGAAATGCACTTACTTTTCTACACAGATGCATGCTAAATGCAAATACAAAGTCAACTCTACAAATTATAATCATCGTGCACAGCAGCAGTTGTTATAGTGGTACCACACACAAGGAGTTGCTAGTTCCTCGGACTTGCTATTTCAGTTAGGTTGACCAATTAAAGAAATCACAGATATTCCTGCATTACGCATGTCGTTATGCCACTGAAGGAACTGATTATGTCCTTAGGTGTTAATTGTTCATTCAGTCAGTGCACTACAGGGATAACCCCCACTGATTCGACACTTGTATATATTCATCAGGGAAGGGAGCGTAACAGGACCAATTCGAGAAATAGCTGATAAACTGTGAAAGTATAGCTGTTAATTCATGAACATTTTGTTTTGATGGAAAATCCGGAGATTGTACACTTATATCCGGAGATCCGGAGAGCGACTGAAAAATCCGGATAATCCGGATTTTATCCGGAGATTTGGCAGGCCTGTATTCATTAGATCATACTGAAGATGTTTTACTCTTGTCAGGTAAATGTTAACGGGCAGACAGACGGACAACGCCACGACATAATACGTCTCTACGGGTGTATAAAATGTGGGAAGAAATGTGTCAAAGCTCACGGTTACTGAACTGGACATATCCCATTTAAGCGTAGACGTCTCAAAATTTAAAAACAGATAACGGATCAATGTCTAATAACGCATCTGAGTTAATAAGTTGGAAAGCTCTTGTCAGTGCATTAGCAATATTAATAACGGAGCAATGTCTAATAAATGATCTCTGAGTTGGAAAGCTCTAGTCAATCCATTAGCAATATTTTAATGAGTACAAATGTATTTAGAGACGAAAAAGACGAAAATGACATCAACAATTTTGAAAAAAGAAAACAAAGCGATAAAATGTGACATAAAAAATTCAAATGAAAACAGTAACAAGATGTACAATGATTGGCAAGGAGGATACTCGGTCTGTATTGAGGCAGTTTTTGTGATATGAACTAACTCTATGTACACAAGCTGGGACCAAAACGTGGTTATGTCGACATATTTACTAGACCTATTGTTGCTAAGTTGGGAAAGTACAGGGACCGTGAAAACGTACGTAAACCTGGTATAGAGTTTAAGGACTATCGGTCGGCTATCTGTATATAAAAAAAGATTACACGAAGGGTTAACAGAAAAAAGTCTGATTTTCATTCAGATAGTATTCCTGTCAGGAATAATATTTGTAGGATTGTCAAAGTAAACCATACAGTGAATACATTTAGATGTACATATATACAGATAATCATTTATTGCGACCGGGCTACATGTATATATTTATGGTAAATAAAATAATAAAACGCCTTTCACGCGCGCGCGAATTTTGTTTCGCCATCAAACAAATTGAATTCAAACAAACTCAATGTATTGAAGTTACCGGTATTTGTTTACATTTAGAAGAAAGAAGATGACCTACATGTACATGGGTTGGTGAGTGAATATACTGACCCAAACAATAATAGGCGGGGACCCAAGCCTGAAAAAAACGAAAACGTTTACGCGGAAAGATATACTCCTGATTTTTTAAATATTAACAGATGGGGATCTTGTACATATGAAACCACTGTATGGACTTCTGGCATACTTTGCATTTCGTAACAGCATCGCGATTTCTACGGTAACCCATTCGTACCAAGCCAATATATGAAAATCGCTGAACAAACATTCTAAGAAAAATAAAGAAATTTGCACACGTCCTTTTAGGCAAATACAATGTCAGTATTTGAAACCTATATGTGTATATGAAACACTTTACTAATTTTAACAAGAGTTATAGACCTTTTATGAATTTTGTTTTGTCCTGTGCCAGGGATAATGCGAATTTCTTGTGTTCACAATAACTGCAGTAAACGGTTTCCGATTTCCACTAAATGTTGTATGGTGTGAGGCCTTATACCTACAAGGCCTTTGACAAGTTCAATACTGAGTAAAACTGACACTTGCTTTAAAGAGTTATTACCCTTGGTTATTGAAAGAATAGGCACATGTTAGCTTGAGTACACACATTACTTTAGTAAACGGATTCCGATCTTCACATTATTTAGTGTGAGACTTTATATGAATATGAACTTTGACAAGATGACAATGAGCAGAACTGACACCTGCCTTACTGAGTTATTGTCATTGATTATTGCAAAAATGCAAATTTCAGCTTTCGTACACAATACATTAAATAAATTGGTTTCGATTTCCACACAGTTTGGCGTGTAACTTTATATCAAACGGATTTCAGACAGGTTAGACGAGTATCAAGTTATTGCTCTAAATTGTCGAAGAATTCCATCGTCTGATTGTTTCCTACTTTCCTTTGAAAGATCATCAATTACTGTGTAATATTCTAATTTAACAAAGAGGATATCGTCCTCTGACTATGGAGCGTGATTGTTTTCACGATGATTGTAATAAATAGCATTTAATTGTCCATGCTTTTTGGGGTAATATTATTAAGGTCTCGGTTTTGTTTGACAATGAGAACAATTGAGGAGTGGTTTAGAAAGTTATCGCCCTTGATGTTTGCAAATATTTAAATTTCAGACTGAGTACACGGCAACTACAGTAAACGAGTTCTGATTCTCACTAATATTTAGTTGAAGGGTTTTGGACAATTACCCTATGTGGACTTGTCACGTAGTTGTTTTCGAAGCATTTATATTCATATAAGATAATATTTTTTACACATATGGAACTAGTTAAGTATGCCACTACTGTTTATAGACAAATTGTTGGAATCCCAAATGAGAACGAAATGTGCAACTGTTGTTGCAGATTTGTTTTTGTTTTGTTATGTTAGAGGTTTAATTTTTAGTCTTTTACCAGATACGCTTAGGCAGATGTAATTGAAGCCTTTTATTATACCTCTTTGTATATGGATGACATTTTGGACAATTACAACCCTTTCTTTTCTTTACTACATATACTTTCTTTCTAAAGAACTTCACATCAAAAAAGCTAATATTTCTCATAGTTGCTTTACTCGATTTACATCTCGCGATTGAAACTGAGAAATAATAAGCCAACTCTATGACAAGAGTGATCATTTCAATTTTGACACTGTTAAGGGCACGACTAGACAATATTAAAGACAACCATCGAACGTTACCGTCCTTTCAGGATTTAGGTAGACGTCATCATAGGTCCACAATCTTTCCGGCGATCGCACAATCAAGTGGAAAGCAAAGCGGTGAACTGTAAATGGGTCAACCACTAAACATAGTGCGTTGCAAAATAATAAGGTTTGATAAGCCTTTTACCAGTGATCATTACCCAATATTTACCAGGATCGCCATGTGACTCTGTCAACGTCTTAGAAAATAGTCTGCGATTACGTCATAATTTGTCACATGACCATAGCTAAAATATCAAAATGGTTATCAGAAATCATCTCCGCGACCTGACACCATTAATGCAATGGGGTGGTGCTGAGTGGTAAACAATCGATCGAAACTCCGCTTACTTTGGACATTTTTGATGAATTTAGGTTAGTATTTTAATTTTAGGTAGGCTGTTTAGAGCTATGAAATTTTAGAAAGTGATGGTAATAACAAACGATATAATGCAACCCTATGGAAAACGCAATGGTAGAGTCCATTTTGATTGTTTTAATGGCGGAGTGATATGCCAAAGAATACATTTTATTCTACCGCAGTATAATGCTGAGCAAACATTGTGTTTATTCACTAAAATAAATATTGAATAAGAGCAATAATCTTATATTTGAAAAGGTTTGCGTGACGTTTACTGCATTCGTTTTCAAGAAAGTAATAACGACCAAAATATATTAATCCAAAAGTTAGCATAAGCTTTAGCACAATATTGTGTTACGTGATCTACAGCGGCAGTAAGACAGGGCGTTATACCTTTGGAGATGTCTGTAGTGATGCAGACACTAGAAATAGGAAGAAAGTGTGCTTTATTAGGCTGTTTTTGTAAATTAGGAATACCGTACATAGTTGGAAGTTTGTTTTGCTTTTCATCTACTCCAGCTTTAATAGTTCTTCATTGAGTTTATATCCGGACAAACCTTTGCGAAGGTTTATTATCATAACCCTGATTTACTTAAAGTATTGTCAGAACACTTCTGCTACAAGGTCTGTCACAGCGTGAATACTGTGGTGACTATATGTACAGACTTTTTAAGATTATTGGTCATTATCACATTCATGTTAAACTTGTTAACAAACATAACAAAATAGGATATGACCCTATCATTATGCAATGCACTGCATGTTTAGATGTTGACCCATTTACAGTTCGCCACAATGCTTTACAATTAATGTTGCGATGACACGACTGATTTTGAACCCTATGATAACTTCTACTCACAGGAATTTATTACGATATATAATATAGAAAGCTAGAAAGAATATAGTTATAGTATATGTATATAGTAAAGGGCCTTCTTCTGCTCTCTATCTCTATCCTTCAATACTATATATCGTAATGAATGCATGTGCTTCTACCTAAATAGGCCTAATTTTCGATTTAATATTGTCAGATCGTCATCATTCTCTTTTTGTCCTGGCTTCTGACAAGTATTTGCTTTGTGGCTTTCTGGGAATTTCTATTCATATATACATGATCATTTTGTGTTATACTTATATTGCCTACTAATTGCTATTCATACTTCCTAGTTTGTAAGGGGTTATAGCCTGGCTGGTCGAATTTTATTGGAATGAAAATAGGGTAAGAGTGAGGTATGGTGCACTCTAGAACCTGGTTTAACCCCAGCAGCCTTTATGTCACTGACCATTCCAAGGAGGTACCCATATTGTCACTGACCATTCCAAGGAGGTACCCATATTTCAACCGTTTGAGTTTGCCATTTCGCATACTTTGCTCTTTTCTACCCTTGCGATTGGTGTTTGTTTCAAATACGTGTGTTTGGTTGATTGATTGTGTTCTGTGAATTTTATATTTCCTTCTCGACTTTTATACCATAATTTGTTTCTGACTCGAAATAGGATATGGATAACATTTAGTGATACTGATAGTTTTAAACTGTAAACATGATTCTATTACACTATTTAATACATTGCGTCCCATGGATCAAGGCGATACAAACCGTAGGAAAATATTCAAGTTCATGATGTGTTTGAGAAACGTTGACAAACTTCTTAACCAGAAGTTGCCTGTTCAATCAATCAGAACCTAGAATTGAAACTCAAGGTCACAGAAGCACCAATGTTGGTTGGACAGTTAATGATCATATGTAACAAAAGTGCAAATTTCAAATAAATCATTTAGATAGTATTCATGATGTTTTGGAGACACTCTGTCAGACGTCATACCCAAACAATGACGTCGCTCAATCGCCTTTCAACGAAACTAGTCAATAAAAAACCCCGTTATTTTTCTGATAAATACAATCAAACGTCTGTGACAAATTAGTGAACCAATTTGGAAGTTTACAATTTGATAAGACAGTAATTGTAGTAACTACTATTCTATTTTCAAGGTAAATTAAAGGTCCATAACTGTATTAAGAAATCTAAAAGCTACCACCGAACAGATTCTAAATATCTGCCAGTATGTTAATGTTATTAAGACTTCACTCTATACGATACGGTTTAAACCCTACACAATTCAAGATAGTTGTTGCAAAAACCATATTTTTTAAGTAAATTAAGGGCCATACCTCTATTCCAAAATGGCAAAACAATTTGATGTATCATAAATATTATTAACATATACTGGTATCCTATTTGTATATAAAATTTCCACCCAAAATGTTGTTTAATTTTCAACAAAACTTGATTAATTAACAAACTCAACACAAAAATGTATTTTCGTAGATAATCAGGGGCCATAACTCTATTTAGAAAAGGCAAAGGTACACATTGATCGTAAGGAAGTGATGTCTGTTTGATATAAGGCTTCACGGCAATTTTAGTTAAAATCCAAAATAAGATAAAGAAACCTTGCACCTAAGCTTTACCCAAAATGTGCATTTTTGTTAAGTAACTCAGGGGTCATAACTCTATTCTGAAAAGGAGAAAATCGGGCTTGCTCGTAAGAAAGTGACATCTTAACGATATAACACTTCACAGTAAAGTTGGTTTTAACCGAAAACAATTTACAGAAGTTATTTACAACGTGCATGAAAGCTTTAGCCAAAAGGTGGATGCCCGTCCCTCCCTCCACCCTTTTGCCCGCCATCTTCAATCCTTAAACCGCTTTTGATTTAAAAAAAAAATAATTGAAAATTGCATTCGGCATAAACGGAATATAATTAGGCGTGCATATGTCTTATTTATGTACACAACAAAAGCATATCACTAAAATATAAACTTGTACAACTTTTTTCTTTGAATATCAATATTTTCTTATCACTTATGGGCTTCCGTAGAAAATGCGTTGGTGTTACGAAATGCAAAGAATACCATTAATCCATACAGTGGTTTCGTATAGAGTACAGTTTCTGCTATTGATATGCAAAAAATCACGAGTATATCTTTCCGGGTAAACCAAAAGTGTTTTTTTGCACGATACGTGAGGTTGGGTCCCAGCCTAACAAGCACACATATCACTAAAATATCGTGCCATTAAACAATAGAAGCATAGTCAGTTTTCGAACAAAATCATACAATCATATGTGTACGAATGAAAATTTTAAGCAATCCTTATCCGTGCTATTACGCGCCTAGTGTTGAAATTATGACCTGTGTATCAATTTAAATAGCAATAAAAGATATTGTTGAAATTGAATATTGAAATTCATGCAATTTGTTATAATATAGATATAAAACCCGAACAGGAAAAGTAGCATTCAAGGACGACAGTCAACTACAAACACACACAGAAACAAAGAACAATGTTAAAGACGAATAAAAGGCCAAATACGACATCACAAACACAAAAGGGTTGACAATAGGGCTACCGCCTTAAAGGAAGTTGGAAGAGTATGTAGAAAAAATAAAGCGGTGCCAGTAAAACAATAGAAGAACCTTAATTAAGGAAAATAGTAATAGCTATAGGACAGTTGAGATATGAGATAGCATTAGATAAAGAGATTGAATATTTTGAGATATTTTTTTTTTTATAGAGTTGAGATATGTAGTGGGCTAGTAGTAGAAGAGTTAAGGTGTTTCAATATACACTTAAGTAGTTGGAAAGAAGTTCTTAATTATTGATTGAGATCTATTAGTGGACTTAAAGAGTCATCGACTGGTGATTAAGTTACCACAAGAGAACTGTGTTGAGAATTGATATACGTGAACTTATACCGGTGTATTAAGTAAAGAGTTAATAGAACAGAACATTAGAGGTTGTGAAGGGTGAAATATATATATCATTAAACTGAGAACCAGTTGACGTATTTTCTTTTGTTTAATCTATTTAATCAATAAGAAATCAATATAGATACAAAAATCGAACAGGAAAAAGAGCATTCAAGGATGACAGTCAACCACAAACACACACAGAAACCAACCCAATAAAACGAGACATTGTAAATAAAGAATTCTCCGCCATGAACTATTCTCTAACCAACAAAGCAACATTAATAGGCAATATAAGTAAAACACAAAGATGTTCGTGTATATATAAATACAAAAAGAACAATAGCCTAGAAAGACACAAAAAAGGTACTCAGTGACATGACAGAAGCTAGAGCAACAAGAGAATAAACAACTGAGGGTATGACAAGACAAGACTACAGACAAACATCAAACGTCACCGCCCTTCTGGGTTTTAGGTAGGCGTCATCATAGTGTCCACAGCCTGTCCGGTCATTGCACAATTAAAGAGGAAAGCATAGTGGCAAACTGTATATGGGTCCACCACCAAGCATGCAGTGTGTTGCAAAAATGATAGGGTCATAACCTCTTTTGATAAACCTTTTAACAAGTTTAACAAAGATAGTATGAAAGTGATCATGGCAAGGATCTTACGAAGTTTGTGAATCACGTCACCATAGAAGTCATGTTGTGATAGTGCTTGTCGCAAAAGAGTTCTTAAATTACTTTTATGGTTGGAAAGAAGATCAGGGTTACGATGATAACATTTTGCAAAGGTTTTACGAAGTTTATGGTAACGGTAACCCTGATGGAGTAGCTTTTTAGTTATACAAAGATTATATATACGAATATTAAAGTCCTCAACTCGAGTACTAGGAAAACGAATAAGTTGAGATACATAGACCCCATAAGAAGTAGCTCGGAGAACATCCCCATCTACATGGGAATAATTAACAATATCAAAATTAAAATCATCTGTCTTTTATTTTGCTCGTTATTTCACCATTTTCAATGGAAAGATGTAAATCAAGAAAAGAAGAGTTGGTATCAGAAATATTAGCTTTGTTAAGTTGAAGTTCTTTAGGGTGTATAGTACTAACTATAGTAGAAAAGAAAGGGTTGTCAATGTTAAATATGTCATACAGATACCGAGGTGTCATTAGAGGCCTCAATAACATCTTCCTGGGTATCTGGTGAAAGACTCAACATGAATTCGCTTTCATAGCAATATAAAAACAAATCTGCGCCAAGCGGTGCACAGTTCGTATCCATAGGGATACCAACAATATGTCTATAAACGGTCGTTCCCGACCAGACGAAAGAGAGTTCATCTTGACGAAAAATTTCTTTCTTGAATGATACTGAGATAAAGATAACTTGACAACTGACCAATATAGCGAAGGTGAATTTCTAAAGGTGATGATGACACAAGATTTACAAATCTGGTAAAACACAAGATTGATCTTAAAGACGATATACCTATTAAACAAACATATAGAACCATTCCCCCTTCCAAGTTTGGTTTAAACAGTATTTATTCGATAAGTAACATGAAAAAAGAAAACAAGCAAAATGTTTAACAAGAATGATTTCACCAATCACATCAGTCCCCCTAGGAATAAGCTCGACACATTGCTATCTAGTTTGTAAATCGTTTCGTTGCTAATATGTACGACTGGACTTTTTTAAAAAGGTGGGCATTAGATTGGTCCGAAAGGTTATTTGACCCAAACAGTAAGTTTTGTTGAGATAAAACACATGGTAAATGTGTAAGGAAAGCTCGTCTTTGATCAATATATCTCGGACAAATTAGTAAATAGTGATATGCTGTTTCTATTAGACCGCAAGTGCAGTTTGGATTGTCAAGAACGCTTGTGTAAATGTTGACCAAGGGAACTACATTCAAGTCTGAGTCTAGCATGTAATACTTGTCCTTGGCGGTCTCCAGTATAATAGTATGTTGGGGATTTGTATAAGTTAGAGTTTAGGGATGACTTGTAAATTTGTAAGGTGGCGCTGTTCCTTATGTCCTCGCGTATAACTGATGGCAGAAAAGAATCCCGGTATAAACTAGTCTTTGCAGGTACAACTGAAATGTCATTATTATTTCTTAGGTTATAACATGTTTGATGAAGTTCATGCACATTTATAGAAACTCTTGGCCTCTGAAAATATTCGGAAATCCCATAGTCCTTTGGCCTCAAATATAATATTGGTACGGAAAAAGACGGGTGAACTTAGACTATGTGTCGACTTCCGCCGAGTGCACCCTCTTTCAAAGAAAGATAGTTATGCATTACCACGAATAGACGATATTTTGAATTCTTTGGCAGGCAGTTGTTACTAT
>JAWPHD010016741.1:45000-48253 GCA_037043455.1 Cyrtodaria siliqua
GAGGCGGTGTCGGAGAGTAAGAGGCGGATTCGGAGAGTAAGAAGCGGTTTCGGAGACATAGATAAATAATATGTAAACGATTGCAATTATTGTGAAAATTGTAGAATTCAATACGTTTCAGTAAATGCCGTTGTAACTGTTTCGTCCAAGAATATATCTTCCGTATCACAAGTCAAATCACACTTGACTGTAGTCCTACTATGGTCCTTTTTAGACCTTAGTCTATTCTTACGGAGATAGACGAGGAAGCCCGGTTGGGTTTGGAGGCTGAACAAAAGTTGCATTATACATATAATATACCTCTAAAGAACACACTTATAAAACTGTTTCCTATAGTTTTCAGATGTCTTCGTTGTTTCCAGTATTAATTATGTTTTATCGAGGAAAATTCTGGAACGAGCTTGAAAGATGAGAATATTTTAAAAAGTATTTTTTTCTGATATTATTTAAAATTTACAACAGTGTATCATTTCGTTTAAAAGAAAAAATGATACTAGGTTATATTTTCAATATTATATAAAACAAAGTAGGGAGACTGCAGAATATCAGTCATTGTTTACAAAAATCGGACAATTTAAACAGCAAAATAAGATTATTTATTATGCCTATTTATAAATCGAAAATGAAAGTACTTCAAAAGTCATGAAAGAGAAAGCGTTATACTTAGACGTTAAAATGATGGTAAATAAAAGCATTAGGTTTTACTTATTAAACTATGAAATCCAGTTGTTGTACAAACAAATAATGTGTTACAAAATGATTTATAAACAATTTATTGAAATATAAAATAATCCGTTGGCGGTTATGCGCATGCGTATGTAGACAAAAGCCATATTTTTCTCGGTAATGCGTCTTAGTATAGAGGCCTATGTATGTATAGAATGGCATTTGTTCAATACAATACCAGTATGTACTATAGTCAGGTAGGCATGGAATGAAACACACCTTTTTTACAATTGACAGAAAATGTAGTTATTTTATAAAATGTTTTTTGTTTAAAGTTAATATTAGATTTCTACATTAGTTTGAATTACATATTTATGTTATACGTACAATGCAGTTTGGTATACATTTATACGTAAATTGTAGTGTAATTTGGCAAATAAAAAAAAAGTTGTTCCATTTCATGCCTAACAGTCTATACTTGATGATAGATGCACATCAGTTCCTGAACTTTTAGCTAAACATATATTTCTGGGATTCTGGTCCTCGGTAAATAATTTAAAAGGTATAAGATCGCCTTTGAAATTGATGCAAAATGAATTAATGTTTTTTAAACTTTATAAGAACGCAACCCAGTACTATTATTGATAGAGGATTGTACTAAATGAATGTGCTTATCATTTATTTAGAATTCATTTGCATCTATTATGCGATTTCGGATCAGATCAACTGTAGGTTGCATCGTGCATTTTACGGAAGATTCGGTAAATTTAGTAGGGACTAAGACTTATTGTTCAATGATGGGTAGGACCAGTAACAAGTACTTGCACAAATAATTCATTATAAACAATTGTATTGATACATTACTTACCAATTACAATCAGTATAGATCTATTATATAGAGTGTATGTCTCCGAAACCGCCTCTTACTCTCCGAATCCGCCTCTTACTCCCCGACACCGCCTCTTCATAAAAAATGACCATAATTCTTTTGAATTTATATTCGATTGAAAGATAGGTGATTTCAAAGTCATAGACCTCATTCGTGGGCAGATTTCTCATAAAACAGCAAAAAAAGGAGTAAAAACCATGTCCAGTTGAGAAAATTACACTCATCGATTGACTTATAACAATTCTACAGACCACATGTTTCAATATATTTCGAAACCAACACATGAAACAGGAAGGGAAAACATTCCTACATCGTACCACATTCCCAGATTTTTGAAAAAGATCGAGTTAGGGCCGAAATAAACGAAAATATAAAATTCACACTTACCGTTGCTGCTTCAATTTATTCTCCGCAACCGTATCGGAAGTGTCTCCGAAACGTCGTATTATCACCTCTTTTTGGAGGCGGTTGCGGAGTCTAGTAGGTGTGTTAATATATGCCTTTTAATGACTAACAAAAGAGCATCTTTCTGAATTTAACTGTTCCTTTAATCACATTATTTCAAAACATCCTTCTTTTTTTAATCTCCAAGTCAAGTTCAGCCACCTGTTGGATTTTGTCCTTATACCATTTTCTTAGCACATTGCCTTCTGTTACAAAAGTAATTTTGCCAGTTGTTTCCGCTTTTTCAAATAGTTTTTCAGCTTTATCTTCCAGCATCGATATGTCCTCCTGTAGTTTGGCTTTCTTCTTCTGAAGGCTATCAATTTCTTCAAGTTCTGCTTTTCTTTTCAACTGTTTCTCTTCGGAGATCTATTTCTCTTTCTGTTCTTTTAAATATATGTGGTATTTTGATGAGGCTGATGTTGCTAATGTAAGCAATTCCTGAGTGATTTTAACGTTAGTAACCCCTCCAACATACCTCACATGATCACAGATTATTCTCTGAATGGTGATTACAAATGGTGTTCAACGTCCACAATAATTCTGCTAACTGTATTTCCTTTTTAATTAAAAAGTTGCCAAGTTTGTCTGAAGTTGCACAAGACTGAGTGGGTGGGGTGGAAGGGATTGGTTGTTATTCATGTCTACCGATGGTTTGACTGAACTGCCTGTTTAAAAAAGTCTACTGTTACAGTTGAAGACGCTGCTTCGACGTTTTTTTGTGCTTTGCACCCTTTTCGTGCGAGGTAAGGGCACTTTCGCCCATTTGAGTAACGTCAATTTCCTTGATGCACACACAGCACTGAGCCCTAAACTTGTCTCTGGACTGTCTAACCCACTGAAATATACCTAACTACTTCATTTGAAATGAGCATTTTTTTTCGGATTTACCCATGTTAACATATCATCTGGCGTCCACTATAAAAAACATGTCAACAGGGTGCAGCCATTGCAGAAGAAAAACCGATGACGTAGTACACATCGAGCACAATATTTTCCGTACTCACGTGTTATCGTACCAAACTATTATTCGCACCTATATATTATGAGATTTTCATCAACGCAAACGTAACATTTTATTTTTACGTGATTTCGAGAATTTATTTAGTACATCTTTTAAATAATTTATAAAATCAAGGACAAAAGAGGAAATTCAAGGATTTTTTGTCAAAATCAAGTACTTTTTGCCTTTTTTGCAAGACATCTCAGATTCAAAGACTTTCAAGGGAAAAAATTGTTTTCAAGGACTTTCAA
>JAWPHD010016742.1:0-48247 GCA_037043455.1 Cyrtodaria siliqua
GTTTCACCGTAAGTTTTTCATTTGTATACGTACTTTCAACAGAGATGACCACGTCAGAAATGCCACTGGCACTCTATGGCACGCAAAATGATACTCGTTGACATTTTATGTCCAAGGGACGTAATTCGTTTACGGGTAAATAGAAAAAATAGAGATAACGTTGCTCTTTCTGCGATCTGAGTGTCCAAATGGTTATTATTTATAAAGGTATTACGTATAGAATATGTACAATATTATCTGGCGTGTTGTAATGGTTGTTACTATGATACCTGTTATGATTATTGCAGCAAACCTGTATCAAGACACAACGTTAATCTCTTACCAAGTGAGCCCAGAAGTTGCATGTACAAGCCATGACACGGCAACAATGAGTTTCACCGTAAGTTTTTCATTTGTATACGTACTTTCAACAGAGATGACCACG
Organism: Cyrtodaria siliqua; assembly: GCA_037043455.1. NCBI lineage: Eukaryota > Metazoa > Mollusca > Bivalvia > Adapedonta > Hiatellidae > Cyrtodaria > Cyrtodaria siliqua. Next base: position 425 of record JAWPHD010016742.1, read on the forward strand.
TCAGAAATGCCACTGGCACTCTATGGCACGCAAAATGATACTCGTTGACATTTTATGTCCAAGGGACGTAATTCGTTTACGGGTAAATAGAAAAAATAGAGATAACGTTGCTCTTTCTGCGATCTGAGTGTCCAAATGGTTATTATTTATAAAGGTATTACGTATAGAATATGTACAATATTATCTGGCGTGTTGTAATGGTTGTTACTATGATACTTGTTATGATTATTGCAGCAAACCTGTATCAAGACACAACGTTAATCTCTTACCAAGTGAGCCCAGAAGTTGCATGTACAAGCCATGACACGGCAACAATGAGTTTCACCGTAAGTTTTTCATTTGTATACGTACTTTCAACAGAGATGACCACGTCAGAAATGCCACTGGCAGTCTATGGCACGCAAAATGATACTCGTTGACATTTTATGTCCAAGGGACGTAATTCGTTTACGGGTAAATAGAAAAAATAGAGATAACGTTGCTCTTTCTGCGATCTGAGTGTCCAAATGGTTATTATTTATAAAGGTATTACGTATAAAATATGTACATTATTATCTGGCGTGTTGTAATGGTTGTTACTATGATACTTGTTATGATTATTGCAGCAAACCTGTATCAAGACACAACGTTAATCTCTTACCAAGTGAGCCCAGAAGTTGCATGTACAAGCCATGACACGGCAACAATGAGTTTCACCGTAAGTTTTTCATTTGTATACGTACTTTCAACAGAGATGACCACGTCAGAAATGCCACTGGCACTCTATGGCACGCAAAATGATACTCGTTGACATTTTATGTCCAAGGGACGTAATTCGTTTACGGGTAAATAGAAAAAATAGAGATAACGCTGCTCTTTCTGCGATCTGAGTGTCCAAATGGTTATTATTTATAAAGGTATTACGTATAGAATATGTACATTATTATCTGGCGTGTTGTAATGGTTGTTACTATGATACTTGTTATGATTATTGCAGCAAACCTGTATCAAGACACAACGTTAATCTCTTACCAAGTGAGCCCAGAAGTTGCATGTACAAGCCATGACACGGCAACAATGAGTTTCACCGTAAGTTTTTCATTTGTATACGTACTTTCAACAGAGATGACCACGTCAGAAATGCCACTGGCACTCTATGGCACGCAAAATGATACTCGTGGACATTTTATGTCCAAGGGACGTAATTCGTTTACGGGTAAATAGAAAAAATAGCGATAACGTTGCTCTTTCTGCGATCTGAGTGTCCAAATGGTTATTATTTATAAAGGTATTACGTATAGAATATGTACATTATTATCTGGCGTGTTGTAATGGTTGTTACTATGATACTTGTTATGATTATTGCAGCAAACCTGTATCAAGACACAACGTTTATCTCTAACCAAGTGAGCCCAGAAGTTGCATGTACAAGCCATGACACGGCAACAATGAGTTTCACCGTAAGTTTTTCATTTGTATACGTACTTTCAACAGAGATGACCACGTCAGAAATGCCACTGGCACTCTATGGCACGCAAAATGATACTCGTTGACATTTTATGTCCAAGGGACGTAATTCGTTTACGGGTAAATAGAAAAAATAGAGATAACGTTGCTCTTTCTGCGATCTGAGTGTCCAAATGGTTATTATTTATAAAGGTATTACGTATAGAATATGTACATTATTATCTGGCGTGTTGTAATGGTTGTTACTATGATACTTGTTATGATTATTGCAGCAAACCTGTATCAAGACACAACGTTTATCTCTAACCAAGTGAGCCCAGAAGTTGCATGTACAAGCCATGACACGGCAACAATGAGTTTCACCGTAAGTTTTTCATTTGTATACGTACTTTCAACAGAGATGACAACGTCAGAAATGCCACTGGCACTCTATGGCACGCAAAATGATACTCGTTGACATTTTATGTCCAAGGGACGTAATTCGTTTACGGGTAAATAGAAAAAATAGAGATAACGTTGCTCTTTCTGCGATCTGAGTGTCCAAATGGTTATTATTTATAAAGGTATTACGTATAGAATATGTACATTATTATCTGGCGTGTTGTAATGGTTGTTACTATGATACTTGTTATGATTATTGCAGCAAACCTGTATCAAGACACAACGTTAATCTTTTACCAAGTGAGCCCAGAAGTTGCATGTACAAGCCATGACACGGCAACAATGAGTTTCACCGTAAGTTTTTCATTTGTATACGTACTTTCAACAGAGATGACAACGTCAGAAATGCCACTGGCACTCTATGGCACGCAAAATGATACTCGTTGACATTTTATGTCCAAGGGACGTAATTCGTTTACGGGTAAATAGAAAAAATAGAGATAACGTTGCTCTTTCTGCGATCTGAGTGTCCAAATGGTTATTATTTATAAAGGTATTACGTATAGAATATGTACATTATTATCTGGCGTGTTGTAATGGTTGTTACTATGATACTTGTTATGATTATTGCAGCAAACCTGTATCAAGACACAACGTTAATCTCTTACCAAGTGAGCCCAGAAGTTGCATGTACAAGCCATGACACGGCAACAATGAGTTTCACCGTAAGTTTTTCATTTGTATACGTACTTTCAACAGAGATGACCACGTCAGAAATGCCACTGGCACTCTATGGCACGCAAAATGATACTCGTTGACATTTTATGTCCAAGGGACGTAATTCGTTTACGGGTAAATAGAAAAAATAGAGATAACGTTGCTCTTTCTGCGATCTGAGTGTCCAAATGGTTATTATTTATAAAGGTATTACGTATAGAATATGTACATTATTATCTGGCGTGTTGTAATGGTTGTTACTATGATACTTGTTATGATTATTGCAGCAAACCTGTATCAAGACACAACGTTAATCTCTTACCAAGTGAGCCCAGAAGTTGCATGTACAAGCCATGACACGGCAACAATGAGTTTCACCGTAAGTTTATCATTTGTATACGTACTTTCAACAGAGATGACAACGTCAGAAATGCCACTGGCACTCTATGGCACGCAAAATGATACTCGTTGACATTTTATGTCCAAGGGACGGAATTCGTTTACGGGTAAATAGAAAAAATAGAGATAACGTTGCTCTTTCTGCGATCTGAGTGTCCAAATGGTTATTATTTATAAAGGTATTACGTATAGAATATGTACATTATTATCTGGCGTGTTGTAATGGTTGTTACTATGATACTTGTTATGATTATTGCAGCAAACCTGTATCAAGACACAACGTTAATCTCTTACCAAGTGAGCCCAGAAGTTGCATGTACAAGCCATGACACGGCAACAATGAGTTTCACCGTAAGTTTTTCATTTGTATACGTACTTTCAACAGAGATGACCACGTCAGAAATGCCACTGGCACTCTATGGCACGCAAAATGATACTCGTTGACATTTTATGTCCAAGGGACGTAATTCGTTTACGGGTAAATAGAAAAAATAGAGATAACGCTGCTCTTTCTGCGATCTGAGTGTCCAAATGGTTATTATTTATAAAGGTATTACGTATAGAATATGTACATTATTATCTGGCGTGTTGTAATGGTTGTTACTATGATACTTGTTATGATTATTGCAGCAAACCTGTATCAAGACACAACGTTAATCTCTTACCAAGTGATCCCAGAAGTTGCATGTACAAGCCATGACACGGCAACAATGAGTTTCACCGTAAGTTTTTCATTTGTATACGTACTTTCAACAGAGATGACCACGTCAGAAATGCCACTGGCACTCTATGGCACGCAAAATGATACTCGTTGACATTTTATGTCCAAGGGACGTAATTCGTTTACGGGTAAATAGAAAAAATAGAGATAACGTTGCTCTTTCTGCGATCTGAGTGTCCAAATGGTTATTATTTATAAAGGTATTACGTATAGAATATGTACAATATTATCTGGCGTGTTGTAATGGTTGTTACTATGATACCTGTTATGATTATTGCAGCAAACCTGTATCAAGACACAACGTTAATCTCTTACCAAGTGAGCCCAGAAGTTGCATGTACAAGCCATGACACGGCAACAATGAGTTTCACCGTAAGTTTTTCATTTGTATACGTACTTTCAACAGAGATGACCACGTCAGAAATGCCACTGGCAGTCTATGGCACGCAAAATGATACTCGTTGACATTTTATGTCCAAGGGACGTAATTCGTTTACCGGTAAATAGAAAAAATAGAGATAACGTTGCTCTTTCTGCGATCTGAGTGTCCAAATGGTTATTATTTATAAAGGTATTACGTATAGAATATGTACATTATTATCTGGCGTGTTGTAATGGTTGTTACTATGATACTTGTCATGATTATTGCAGCAAACCTGTATCAAGACACAACGTTAATCTCTTACCAAGTATGCCCATAAGATGCATGTACAAGCCATGACACGGCAACAATGAGTTTCACCGTAAGTTTTTCATTTGTATACGTACTTTCAACAGAGATGACCACGTCAGAAATGCCACTGGCACTCTATGGCACGCAAAATGATACTCGTTGACATGTTATGCCCAAGGGACGTAATTCGTTTACGGGTAAATAGAAAAAATAGAGATAACGTTGCTCTTTCTGCGATCTGAGTGTCCAAATGGTTATTATTTATAAAGGTATTACGTATAGAATATGTACATTATTATCTGGCGTGTTGTAATGGTTGTTACTATGATACTTGTCATGATTATTGCAGCAAACCTGTATCAAGACACAACGTTAATCTCTTACCAAGTGAGCCCAGAAGTTGCATGTACAAGCCATGACACGGCAACAATGAGTTTCACCGTAAGTTTTTCATTTGTATACGTACTTTCAACAGAGATGACCACGTCAGAAATGCCACTGGCACTCTATGGCACGCAAAATGATACTCGTTGACATTTTATGTCCAAGGGACGTAATTCGTTTACGGGTAAATAGAAAAAATAGAGATAAAGCTGTTCTTTCTGCGATCTGAGTGTCCAAATGGTTATTATTTATAAAGGTATTACGTATAGAATATGTACATTATTATCTGGCGTGTTGTAATGGTTGTTACTATGATACTTGTTATGATTATTGCAGCGAACCTGTATCAAGACACAACGTTAATCTCTTACCAAGTGAGCCCAGAAGTTGCATGTACTAGCCATGACACGGCAACAATGAGTTTCACCGTAAGTTTTTCATTTGTATACGTACTTTCAACAGAGATGACCACGTCTGAAATGCCACTGGCAGTCTATGGCACGCAAAATGATACTCGTTGACATTTTATGTCCAAGGGACGTAATTCGTTTACGGGTAAATAGAAAAAATAGAGATAACGTTGCTCTTTCTGCGATCTGAGTGTCCAAATGGTTATTATTTATAAAGGTATTACGTAAAGAATATGTACATTATTATCTGGCGTGTTGTAATGGTTGTTACTATGATACTTGTTATGATTATTGCAGCAAACCTGTATCAAGACACAACGTTAATCTCTTACCAAGTGAGCCCAGAAGTTGCATGTACAAGCCATGACACGGCAACAATGAGTTTCACCGTAAGTTTTTCATTTGTATACGTACTTTCAACAGAGATGACAACGTCAGAAATGCCACTGGCACTCTATGGCACGCAAAATGATACTCGTTGACATTTTATGTCCAAGGGACGTAATTCGTTTACGGGTAAATAGAAAAAATAGAGATAACGTTGCTCTTTCTGCGATCTGAGTGTCCAAATGGTTATTATTTATAAAGGTATTACGTATAGAATATGTACATTATTATCTGGCGTGTTGTAATGGTTGTTACTATGGTACTTGTTATGATTATTGCAGCAAACCTGTATCAAGACACAACGTTAATCTCTTACCAAGTGAGCCCAGAAGTTGCATGTACAAGCCATGACACGGCAACAATGAGTTTCACCGTAAGTTTTTCATTTGTATACGTACTTTCAACAGAGATGACCACGTCAGAAATGCCACTGGCACTCTATGGCACGCAAAATGATACTCGTTGACATTTTATGTCCAAGGGACGTATATCGTTTACGGGTAAATAGAAAAAATAGAGATAACGTTGCTCTTTCTGCGATCTGAGTGTCCAAATGGTTATTATTTATAAAGGTATTACGTAAAGAATATGTACATTATTATCTGGCGTGTTGTAATGGTTGTTACTATGATACTTGTTATGATTATTGCAGCAAACCTGTAATTTGTATCATTTTTCGACTTTAACAATACGTTGGTTTCATTCATATCTGTCTAACAGGACACAAGTAGTCAGAGTTGGACAGTATCAATCTGAGGAGAGAATCATCAAATCAGGTGTCCTTCAGGGATCTATCCTAGGACCACTTTTGTTCTTGATTTATGTAAATGATCTACCTTTAGCTTCCAAAGAAGCTTCAGTTGACATGTATGCTGATGACTCCACGCTACATACATCAGGGCTGGATGTGTCATCCATTGAGAATAAATTACAAACTGACTTAAATAACATAAATAAATGGTGCACTATAAATAACATGGTTATAAATCCTACAAAAACAACATGTATGCTATTAGGTTCAAAATATAAAATAAACCATTCTCGAAAACTCACGCTTTCGATAGATAATTGCCTGATACAATCAGTGTCTTCTCAAAAACTTCTCGGAATTACAATAGATCAACATCTAAAGTGGGATGTTCAGATAAGCAAAGTCTGTAATCATATATCGAGTAAATTCACTCTTTTAAGACGAATATCTAAATATTTGACACTTGATATGAAAAAGCTATTCTATAATGCATATTTAGTTCCAATATTTGATTATGGATCTATCCTCTGGAGTAATTGTACTAAATTAAATTTTACAAAGGTTGTTACTTTACAAAAAAGCATCGCACGCTGGATTTTGATAAAACCTTTACATACACCTTCTGCAAATCTTTTCAATGAGTTAAATTGGATGTCATTTGAAACAAGATGTAAATTTCAAGTAGGTGTTTTAGTTTATAAAGCAATTCATAATCTTACACCAATATACATAAGTAAATTAATAACATTTTCTGAAAATAGCAGATATAATTTAAGATCATGCATTAAACATGACATTAAGCATCCTAGACCTAAATCCGAATATTTAAAACAATCTTTTACCTATGTTGCCATGCGGACTTGGAATTCAATCCCAGAAAATATCCGGACTTCTGTTTCTATTTATGCTTTCAAACACAATTATAAATTATTTCTATTTCAAGATAACAGGTGTTCTGCTCAAATTAAGTTGTGTTAGTAGTGAATACTTGTTTTGAATGCCAGCTTAAAACATATTATTAATGTTACGTGCATGTATTCACTTGCTATTGTTTATAAGTTGCTGTTGTTATCAGAAGGCCTCATGGAAGATAAGTGTTGTGCAATTGTTTGTATAATCTTAATGAGTTGTACCTTCATGAAATAAAGAATTTATTATTATTATTATTATTATTATTATATTATTATCAAGACACAACGTTAATCTCTTACCAAGTGAGCCCAGAAGTTGCATGTACAAGCCATGACACGGCAACAATGAGTTTCACCGTAAGTTTTTCATTTGTATACGTACTTTCAACAGAGATGACAACGTCAGAAATGCCACTGGCACTCTATGGCACGCAAAATGATACTCGTTGACATTTTCTGTCCAAGGGACGTAATTCGTTTACGGGTAAATAGAAAAAATAGAGATAACGTTGCTCTTTCTGCGATCTGAGTGTCCAAATGGTTATTATTTATAAAGGTATTACGTATAGAATATGTACATTATTATCTGGCGTGTTGTAATGGTTGTTACTATGATACTTGTTATGATTATTGCAGCAAACCTGTATCAAGACACAACGTTAATCTCTTACCAAGTGAGCCCAGAAGTTGCATGTACAAGCCATGACACGGCAACAATGAGTTTCACCGTAAGTTTTTCATTTGTATACGTACTTTCAACAGAGATGACCACGTCAGAAATGCCACTGGCACTCTATGTCACGCAAAATGATACTCGTTGACATTTTATGTCCAAGGGACGTAATTCGTTTACGGGTAAATAGAAAAAATAGAGATAACGTTGCTCTTTCTGCGATCTGAGTGTCCAAATGGTTATTATTTATAAAGGTATTACGTATAGAATATGTACAATATTATCTGGCGTGTTGTAATGGTTGTTACTATGATACCTGTTATGATTATTGCAGCAAACCTGTATCAAGACACAACGTTAATCTCTTACCAAGTGAGCCCAGAAGTTGCATGTACAAGCCATGACACGGCAACAATGAGTTTCACCGTAAGTTTTTCATTTGTATACGTACTTTCAACAGAGATGACCACGTCAGAAATGCCACTGGCAGTCTATGGCACGTAAAATGATACTCGTTGACATATAGTCCAAGGGACGTAATTCGTTTACGGGTAAATAGAAAAAATAGAGATAACGTTGCTCTTTCTGCGATCTGAGTGTCCAAATGGTTATTATTTATAAAGGTATTACGTATAGAATATGTACATTATTATCTGTCGTGTTGTAATGGTTGTTACTATGATACCTGTTATGATTATTGCAGCAAACCTGTATCAAGACACAACGTTAATCTCTTACCAAGTGAGCTCAGAAGTTGCATGTACAAGCCATGACACGGCAACAATGAGTTTCACCGTAAGTTTTTCATTTGTATACGTACTTTCAACAGAGATGACCACGTCAGAAATGCCACTGGCAGTCTATGGCACGTAAAATGATACTCGTTGACATTTTATGTCCAAGGGACGTAATTCGTTTACGGGTAAATAGAAAAAATAGAGATAACGTTGCTCTTTCTGCGATCTGAGTGTCCAAATGGTTATTATTTATAAAGGTATTACGTATAGAATATGTACATTATTATCTGGCGTGTTGTAATGGTTGTTATTATGATACTTGTTATGATTATTGCAGCAAACCTGTATCAAGACACAACGTTAATCTCTTACCAAGTGAGCCCAGAAGTTGCATGTACAAGCCATGACACGGCAACAATGAGTTTCACCGTAAGTTTTTCATTTGTATACGTACTTTCAACAGAGATGACCACGTCAGAAATGCCACTGGCAGTCTATGGCACGTAAAATGATACTCGTTGACATTTTATGTCCAAGGGACGTAATTCGTTTACGGGTAAATAGAAAAAATAGAGATAACGTTGCTCTTTCTGCGATCTGAGTGTCCAAATGGTTATTATTTATAAAGGTATTACGTATAGAATATGTACATTATTATCTGGCGTGTTGTAATGGTTGTTACTATGATACTTGTTATGATTATTGCAGCAAACCTGTATCAAGACACAACGTTAATCTCTTACCAAGTGAGCCCAGAAGTTGCATGTCCAAGCCATGACACGGCAACAATGAGTTTCACCGTAAGTTTTTCATTTGTATACGTACTTTCAACAGAGATGACCACGTCAGAAATGCCACTGGCACTCTATGGCACGCAAAATGATACTCGTTGACATTTTATGTCCAAGGGACGTAATTCGTTTACGGGTAAATAGAAAAAATAGAGATAACGTTGCTCTTTCTGCGATCTGAGTGTCCAAATGGTTATTATTTATAAAGGTATTACGTAAAGAATATGTACATTATTATCTGGCGTGTTGTAATGGTTGTTACTATGATACTTGTTATGATTATTGCAGCAAACCTTTAATTTGTATCATTTTTCGACTTTAACAATACGTTGGTTTCATTCATATCTGTCTAACAGGACACAAGTAGTCAGAGTTGGACAGTATCAATCTGAGGAGAGAATCATCAAATCAGGTGTCCCTCAGGGATCTATCCTAGGACCACTTTTGTTCTTGATTTATGTAAATGATCTACCTTTAGCTTCCAAAGAAGCTTCAGTTGACATGTATGCTGATGACTCCACGCTACATACATCAGGGCTGGATGTGTCATCCATTGAGAATAAATTACAAACTGACTTAAATAACATAAATAAATGGTGCACTATAAATAACATGGTTATAAATCCTACAAAAACAACATGTATGCTATTAGGTTCAAAATATAAAATAAACCATTCTCGAAAACTCACGCTTTCGATAGATAATTGCCTGATACAATCAGTGTCTTCTCAAAAACTTCTCGGAATTACAATAGATCAACATCTAAAGTGGGATGTTCAGATAAGCAAAGTCTGTAATCATATATCGAGTAAATTCACTCTTTTAAGACGAATATCTAAATATTTGACACTTGATATGAAAAAGCTATTCTATAATGCATATTTAGTTCCAATATTTGATTATGGATCTATCCTCTGGAGTAATTGTACTAAATTAAATTTTACAAAGGTTGTTACTTTACAAAAAAGCATCGCACGCTGGATTTTGATAAAACCTTTACATACACCTTCTGCAAATCTTTTCAATGAGTTAAATTGGATGTCATTTGAAACAAGATGTAAATTTGAAGTAGGTGTTTTAGTTTATAATGCAATTCATAATCTTACACCAATATACATAAGTAAATTAATAACATTTTCTGAAAATAGCAGATATAATTTAAGATCATGCATTAAACATGACATTAAGCATCCTAGACCTAAATCCGAATATTTAAAACAATCTTTTACCTATGTTGCCATGCGGACTTGGAATTCAATCCCAGAAAATATCCGGACTTCTGTTTCTATTTATGCTTTCAAACACAATTAAAAATTATTTATATTTCAAGATAACAGGTGTTCTGCTCAAATTAAGTTGTGTTAGTAGTGAATACTTGTTTTGAATGCCAGCTTAAAACATATTATTAATGTTACGTGCATGTATTCACTTGCTATTGTTTATAAGTTGCTGTTGTTATCAGAAGGCCTCATGGAAGATAAGTGTTGTGCAATTGTTTGTATAATCTTAATGAGTTGTACCTTCATGAAATAAAGAATTTATTATTATTATTATTATTATTATTATTATATTATCAAGACACAACGTTAATCTCTTACCAAGTGAGCCCAGAAGTTGCATGTACAAGCCATGACACGGCAACAATGAGTTTCACCATAAGTTTTTCATTTGTATACGTACTTTCAACAGAGATGACAACGTCAGAAATGCCACTGGCACTCTATGGCACGCAAAATGATACTCGTTGACATTTTATGTCCAAGGGACGTCATTCGTTTACGGGTAAATAGAAAAAATAGAGATAACGTTGCTCTTTCTGCGATCTGAGTGTCCAAATGGTTATTATTTATAAAGGTATTACGTATAGAATATGTACATTATTATCTGGCGTGTTGTAATGGTTGTTACTATGATACTTGTTATGATTATTGCAGCAAACCTCTATCAAGACACAACGTTAATCTCTTACCAAGTGAGCCCAGAAGTTGCATGTACAAGCCATGACACGGCAACAATGAGTTTCACCGTAAGTTTTTCATTTGTATACGTACTTTCAACAGAGATGACCACGTCAGAAATGCCACTGGCAGTCTTTGGCACGCAAAATGATACTCGTTGACATTTTATGTCCAAAGGACGTAATTCGTTTACGGGTAAATAGAAAAAATAGAGATAACGTTGCTCTTTCTGCGATCTGAGTGTCCAAATGGTTATTATTTATAAAGGTATTACGTATAGAATATGTACATTATTATCTGGCGTGTTGTAATGGTTGTTACTATGATACTTGTTATGATTATTGCAGCAAACCTGTATCAAGACACAACGTTAATCTCTTACCAAGTGAGCCCAGAAGTTGCATGTACAAGCCATGACACGGCAACAATGAGTTTCACCGTAAGTTTTTCATTTGTATACGTACTTTCAACAGAGATGACAACGTCAGAAATGCCACTGGCACTCTATGGCACGCAAAATGATACTCGTTGACATTTTATGCCCAAGGGACGTAATTCGTTTAAGGGTAAATAGAAAAAATAGAGATAACGTTGCTCTTTCTGCGATCTAAGTGTCCAAATGGTTATTATTTATAAAGGTATTACGTATAGAATATGTACATTATTATCTGGCGTGTTGTAATGGTTGTTACTATGATACTTGTTATGATTATTGCAGCAAACCTGTATCAAGACACAACGTTAATCTCTTACCAAGTGAGCCCAGAAGTTGCATGTACAAGCCATGACACGGCAACAATGAGTTTCACCGTAAGTTTTTCATTTGTATACGTACTTTCAACAGAGATGACCACGTCAGAAATGCCACTGGCAGTCTATGGCACGCAAAATGATACTCGTTGACATTTTATGTCCAAGGGACGTAATTCGTTTACGGGTAAATAGAAAAAATAGAGATAACGTTGCTGTTTCTGCGATCTGAGTGTCCAAATGGTTATTATTTATAAAGGTATTACGTAAAGAATATGTACATTATTATCTGGCGTGTTGTAATGGTTGTTACTATGATACTTGTTATGATTATTGCAGCAAACCTGTATCAAGACACAACGTTAATCTCTTACCAAGTGAGCCCAGAAGTTGCATGTACAAGCCATGACACGGCAACAATGAGTTTCACTGTAAGTTTTTCATTTGTATACGTACTTTCAACAGAGATGACAACGTCAGAAATGCCACTGGCACTCTATGGCACGCAAAATGATACTCGTTGACATTTTATGCCCAAGGGACGTAATTCGTTTACGGGTAAATAGAAAAAATAGAGATAACGTTGCTCTTTCTGCGATCTGAGTGTCCAAATGGTTATTATTTATAAAGGTATTACGTATAGAATATGTACATTATTATCTGGCGTGTTGTAATGGTTGTTACTATGATACTTGTTATGATTATTGCAGCAAACCTGTATCAAGACACAACGTTAATCTCTTACCAAGTGAGCCCAGAAGTTGCATGTACAAGCCATGACACGGCAACAATGAGTTTCACCGTAAGTTTTTCATTTGTATACGTACTTTCAACAGAGATGACCACGTCAGAAATGCCACTGGCACGCTATGGCACGCAAAATGATACTCGTTGACATTTTATGTCCAAGGGACGTAATTCGTTTACGGGTAAATAGAAAAAATAGAGATAACTTTGCTCTTTCTGCGATCTGAGTGTCCAAATGGTTATTATTTATAAAGGTATTACGTATAGAATATGTACATTATTATCTGGCGTGTTGTAATGGTTGTTACTATGATACTTGTTATGATTATTGCAGCAAACCTGTATCAAGACACAACGTTAATCTCTTACCAAGTGAGCCCAGAAGTTGCATGTACAAGCCATGACACGGCAACAATGAGTTTCACCGTAAGTTTTTCATTTGTATACGTACTTTCAACAGAGATGACCACGTCAGAAATGCCACTGGCACTCTATGTCACGCAAAATGATACTCGTTGACATTTTATGTCCAAGGGACGTAATTCGTTTACGGGTAAATAGAAAAAATAGAGATAACGTTGCTCTTTCTGCGATCTGAGTGTCCAAATGGTTATTATTTATAAAGGTATTACGTATAGAATATGTACATTATTATCTGGCGTGTTGTAATGGTTGTTACTATGATACTTGTTATGATTATTGCAGCAAACCTGTATCAAGACACAACGTTAATCTCTTACCAAGTGAGCCCAGAAGTTGCATGTACAAGCCATGACACGGCAACAATGAGTTTCACCGTAAGTTTTCATTTGTATACGTACTTTCAACAGAGATGACCACGTCAGAAATGCCACTGGCACTCTGTGGCACGCAAAATGATACTCGTTGACATTTTATGTCCAAGGGACGTAATTCGTTTACGGGTAAATAGAAAAAATAGAGATAACGTTGCTCTTTCTGCGATCTGAGTGTCCAAATGGTTATTATTTATAAAGGTATTACGTAAAGAATATGTACATTATTATCTGGCGTGTTGTAATGGTTGTTACTATGATACTTGTTATGATTATTGCAGCAAACCTGTAATTTGTATCATTTTTCGACTTTAACAATACGTTGGTTTCAGTCATATCTGTCTAACAGGACACAAGTAGTCAGAGTTGGACAGTATCAATCTGAGGAGAGAATCATCAAATCAGGTGTCCCTCAGGGATCTATCCTAGGACCACTTTTGTTCTTGATTTATGTAAATGATCTACCTTTAGCTTCCAAAGAAGCTTCAGTTGACATGTATGCTGATGACTCCACGCTACATACATCAGGGCTGGATGTGTCATCCATTGAGAATAAATTACAAACTGACTTAAATAACATAAATAAATGGTGCACTTTAAATAACATGGTTATAAATCCTACAAAAACAACATGTATGCTATTAGGTTCAAAATATAAAATAAACCATTCTCGAAAACTCACGCTTTCGATAGATAATTGCCTGATACAATCAGTGTCTTCTCAAAAACTTCTCGGAATTACAATAGATCAACATCTAAAGTGGAATGTTCAGATAAGCAAAGTCTGTAATCATATATCGAGTAAATTCACTCTTTTAAGACGAATATCTAAATATTTGACACTTGATATGAAAAAGCTATTCTATAATGCATATTTAGTTCCAATATTTGATTATGGATCTATCCTCTGGAGTAATTGTACTAAATTAAATTTTACAAAGGTTGTTACTTTACAAAAAAGCATCGCACGCTGGATTTTGATAAAACCTTTACATACACCTTCTGCAAATCTTTTCAATGAGTTAAATTGGATGTCATTTGAAACAAGATGTAAATTTCAAGTAGGTGTTTTAGTTTATAAAGCAATTCATAATCTTACACCAATATACATAAGTAAATTAATAACATTTTCTGAAAATAGCAGATATAATTTAAGATCATGCATTAAACATGACATTAAGCATCCTAGACCTAAATCCGAATATTTAAAACAATCTTTTACCTATGTTGCCATGCGGACTTGGAATTCAATCCCAGAAAATATCCGGACTTCTGTTTCTATTTATGCTTTCAAACACAATTATAAATTATTTCTATTTCAAGATAACAGGTGTTCTGCTCAAATTAAGTTGTGTTAGTAGTGAATACTTGTTTTGAATGCCAGCTTGAAACATATTATTAATGTTACGTGCATGTATTCACTTGCTATTGTTTATAAGTTGCTGTTGTTATCAGAAGGCCTCATGGAAGATAAGTGTTGTGCAATTGTTTGTATAATCTTAATGAGTTGTACCTTCATGAAATAAAGAATTTATTATTATTATTATTATTATTATTATATTATTATCAAGACACAACGTTAATCTCTTACCAAGTGAGCCCAGAAGTTGCATGTACAAGCCATGACACGGCAACAATGAGTTTCACCGTAAGTTTTTCATTTGTATACGTACTTTCAACAGAGATGACCACGTCATAAATGCCACTGGCACTCTATGGCACGCAAAATGATACTCGTTGACATTTTATGTCCAAGAGACGTAATTCGTTTACTGGTAAATAGAAAAAATAGAGATAACGTTGCTCTTTCTGCGATCTGAGTGTCCAAATGGTTATTATTTATAAAGGTATTACGTAAAGAATATGTACATTATTATCTGGCGTGTTGTAATGGTTGTTACTATGATACTTGTTATGATTATTGCAGCAAACCTGTATCAAGACACAACGTTAATCTCTTACCAAGTGAGCCCAGAAGTTGCATGTACAAGCCATGACACGGCAACAATGAGTTTCACCGTAAGTTTTTCATTTGTATACGTACTTTCAACAGAGATGACCACGTCAGAAATGCCACTGGCACTCTATGGCACGCAAAATGATACTCGTTGACATTTTATGTCCAAGGGACGTAATTCGTTTACGGGTAAATAGAAAAAATAGAGATAACGTTGCTCTTTCTGCGATCTGAGTGTCCAAATGGTTATTATTTATAAAGGTATTACGTATAGAATATGTACATTATAATCTGGCGTGTTGTAATGGTTGTTACTATGATACTTGTTATGATTATTGCAGAAAACCTGTATCAGGACACAACGTTAATCTCTTACCAAGTGAGCCCAGAAGTTGCATGTACAAGCCATGACACGGCAACAATGAGTTTCACCGTAAGTTTTTCATTTGTATACGTACTTTCAACAGAGATGACCACGTCAGAAATGCCACTGGCACTCTATGGCACGCAAAATGATACTGGTTGACATTTTATGTCGAAGGGACGTAATTCGTTTACGGGTAAATAGAAAAAATAGAGATAACGTTGCTCTTTCTGCGATCTGAGTGTCCAAATGGTTATTATTTATAAAGGTATTACGTAAAGAATATGTACATTATTATATGGCGTGTTGTAAGTGTTGTTACTATGATACTTGTTATGATTATTGCAGCAAACCTGTATCAAGACACAACGTTAATCTCTTACCAAGTGAGCCCAGAAGTTGCATGTACAAGCCATGACACGGCAACAATGAGTTTCACCGTAAGTTTTTCATTTGTATACGTACTTTCAACAGAGATGACCACGTCAGAAATGCCACTGGCACTCTATGGCACGCAAAATGATACTCGTTGACATTTTATGTCCAAGGGACGTAATTCGTTTACGGGTAAATAGAAAAAATAGAGATAACGTTGCTCTTTCTGCGAACTGAGTGTCCAAATGGTTATTATTTATAAAGGTATTACGTATAGAATATGTACATTATTATCTGGCGTATTGTAATGGTTGTTACTATGATACTTGCTATGATTATTGCAGCAAACCTGTATCAAGACACAACGTTAATCTCTTACCTAGTGAGCCCAGAAGTTGCATGTACAAGCCATGACACGGCAACAATGAGTTTCACCGTAAGTTTTTCATTTGTATACGTACTTTCAACAGAGATGACCACGTCAGAAATGCCACTGGCACTCTATGGCACGCAAAATGATACTCGTTGACATTTTATGTCCAAGGGACGTAATTCGTTTACGGGTAAATAGAAAAAATAGAGATAACGTTGCTCTTTCTGCGATCTGAGTGTCCAAATGGTTATTATTTATAAAGGTATTACGTAAAGAATATGTACATTATTATCTGGCGTGTTGTAATGGTTGTTACTATGATACTTGTTATGATTATTGCAGCAAACCTGTATCAAGACACAACGTTAATCTCTTACCAAGTGAGCCCAGAAGTTGCATGTACAAGCCATGACACGGCAACAATGAGTTTCACCGTAAGTTTTTCATTTGTATACGTACTTTCAACAGAGATGACCACGTCAGAAATGCCACTGGCAGTCTATGGCACGCAAAATGATACTCGTTGACATTTTATGTCCAAGGGACGTAATTCGTTTACGGGTAAATAGAAAAAATAGAGATAACGTTGCTCTTTCTGCGATCTAAGTGTCCAAATGGTTATTATTTATAAAGGTATTACGTATAGAATATGTACATTATTATCTGGCGTGTTGTAATGGTTGTTACTATGATACTTGTTATGATTATTGCAGCAAACCTGTATCAAGACACAACGTTAATCTCTTACCAAGTGAGCCCAGAAGTTGCATGTACAAGCCATGACACGGCAACAATGAGTTTCACCGTAAGTTTTTCATTTGTATACGTACTTTCAACAGAGATGACCACGTCAGAAATGCCACTGGCACTCTATGGCACGCAAAATGATACTCGTTGACATTTTATGTCCAAGGGACGTAATTCGTTTACGGGTAAATAGAAAAAATAGAGATAACGTTGCTCTTTCTGCGATCTGAGTGTCCAAATGGTTATTATTTATAAAGGTATTACGTATAGAATATGTACATTATTATCTGGCGTGTTGTAATGGTTGTTACTATGATACTTGTTATGATTATTGCAGCAAACCTGTATCAAGACACAACGTTAATCTCTTACCAAGTGAGCCCAGAAGTTGCATGTACAAGCCATGACACGGCAACAATGAGTTTCACCGTAAGTTTTTCATTTGTATACGTACTTTCAACAGAGATGACCACGTCAGAAATGCCACTGGCACGCTATGGCACGCAAAATGATACTCGTTGACATTTTATGTCCAAGGGACGTAATTCGTTTACGGGTAAATAGAAAAAATAGAGATAACTTTGCTCTTTCTGCGATCTGAGTGTCCAAATGGTTATTATTTATAAAGGTATTACGTATAGAATATGTACATTATTATCTGGCGTGTTGTAATGGTTGTTACTATGCTACTTGTTATGATTATTGCAGCAAACCTGTATCAAGACACAACGTTAATCTCTTACCAAGTGAGCCCAGAAGTTGCATGTACAAGCCATGACACGGCAACAATGAGTTTCACCGTAAGTTTTTCATTTGTATACGTACTTTCAACAGAGATGACCACGTCAGAAATGCCACTGGCACTCTATGTCACGCAAAATGATACTCGTTGACATTTTATGTCCAAGGGACGTAATTCGTTTACGGGTAAATAGAAAAAATAGAGATAACGTTGCTCTTTCTGCGATCTGATTGTCCAAATGGTTATTATTTATAAAGGTATTATGTATAGAATATGTACATTATTATCTGGCGTGTTGTAATGGTTGTTACTATGATACTTGTTATGATTATTGCAGCAAACCTGTATCAAGACACAACGTTAATCTCTTACCAAGTGAGCCCAGAAGTTGCATGTACAAGCCATGACACGGCAACAATGAGTTTCACCGTAAGTTTTTCATTTGTATACGTACTTTCAACAGAGATGACCACGTCAGAAATGCCACTGGCACTCTGTGGCACGCAAAATGATACTCGTTGACATTTTATGTCCAAGGGACGTAATTCGTTTACGGGTAAATAGAAAAAATAGAGATAACGTTGCTCTTTCTGCGATCTGAGTGTCCAAATGGTTATTATTTATAAAGGTATTACGTAAAGAATATGTACATTATTATCTGGCGTGTTGTAATGGTTGTTACTATGATACTTGTTATGATTATTGCAGCAAACCTGTAATTTTTATCATTTTTCGACTTTAACAATACTTTGGTTTCAGTCATATCTGTCTAACAGGACACAAGTAGTCAGAGTTGGACAGTATCAATCTGAGGAGAGAATCATCAAATCAGGTGTCCCTCAGGGATCTATCCTAGGACCACTTTTGTTCTTGATTTATGTAAATGATCTACCTTTAGCTTCCAAAGAAGCTTCAGTTGACATGTATGCTGATGACTCCACGCTACATACATCAGGGCTGGATGTGTCATCCATTGAGAATAAATTACAAACTGACTTAAATAACATAAATAAATGGTGCACTATAAATAACATGGTTATAAATCCTACAAAAACAACATGTATGCTATTAGGTTCAAAATATAAAATAAACCATTCTCGAAAACTCACGCTTTCGATAGATAATTGCCTGATACAATCAGTGTCTTCTCAAAAACTTCTCGGAATTACAATAGATCAACATCTCAAGTGGGATGTTCAGATAAGCAAAGTCTGTAATCATATATCGAGTAAATTCACTCTTTTAAGACGAATATCTAAATATTTGACACTTGATATGAAAAAGCTATTCTATAATGCATATTTAGTTTCAATATTTGATTATGGATCTATCCTCTGGAGTAATTGTACTAAATTAAATTTTACAAAGGTTGTTACTTTACAAAAAAGCATCGCACGCTGGATTTTGATAAAACCTTTACATACACCTTCTGCAAATCTTTTCAATGAGTTAAATTGGATGTCATTTGAAACAAGATGTAAATTTCAAGTAGGTGTTTTAGTTTATAAAGCAATTCATAATCTTACACCAATATACATAAGTAAATTAATAACATTTTCTGAAAATAGCAGATATAATTTAAGATCATGCATTAAACATGACATTAAGCATCCTAGACCTAAATCCGAATATTTAAAACAATCTTTTACCTATGTTGCCATGCGGACTTGGAATTCAATCCCAGAAAATATCCGGACTTCTGTTTCTATTTATGCTTTCAAACACAATTATAAATTATTTCTATTTCAAGATAACAGGTGTTCTGCTCAAATTAAGTTGTGTTAGTAGTGAATACTTGTTTTGAATGCCAGCTTGAAACATATTATTAATGTTACGTGCATGTATTCACTTGCTATTGTTTATAAGTTGCTGTTGTTATCAGAAGGCCTCATGGAAGATAAGTGTTGTGCAATTGTTTGTATAATCTTAATGAGTTGTACCTTCATGAAATAAAGAATTTATTATTATTATTATTATTATTATTATATTATTATCAAGACACAACGTTAATCTCTTACCAAGTGAGCCCAGAAGTTGCATGTACAAGCCATGACACGGCAACAATGAGTTTCACCGTAAGTTTTTCATTTGTATACGTACTTTCAACAGAGATGACCACGTCATAAATGCCACTGGCACTCTATGGCACGCAAAATGATACTCGTTGACATGTTATGTCCAAGGGACGTAATTCGTTTACGGGTAAATAGAAAAAATAGAGATAACGTTGCTCTTTCTGCGATCTGAGTGTCCAAATGGTTATTATTTATAAAGGTATTACGTATAGAATATGTACATTATTATCTGGCGTGTTGTAATGGTTGTTACTATGATACTTGTTATGATTATTGCAGAAAACCTGTATCAGGACACAGCGTTAATCTCTTACCAAGTGAGCCCAGAAGTTGCATGTACAAGCCATGACACGGCAACAATGAGTTTCACCGTAAGTTTTTCATTTGTATACGTACTTTCAACAGAGATGACCACGTCAGAAAAGCCACTGGCACTCTATGGCACGCAAAATGATACTCGTTGACATTTTATGTCCAAGGGACGTAATTCGTTTACGGGTAAATAGAAAAAATAGAGATAACGCTGCTCTTTCTGCGATCTGAGTGTCCAAATGGTTATTATTTATAAAGATATTACGTATAGAATATGTACATTATTATCTGGCGTGTTGTAATGGTTGTTACTATGATACTTGTTATGATTATTGCAGAAAACCTGTATCAGGACACAACGTTAATCTCTTACCAAGTGAGCCCAGAAGTTGCATGTACAAGCCATGACACGGCAACAATGAGTTTCACCGTAAGTTTTTCATTTGTATACGTACTTTCAACAGAGATGACCACGTCAGACATGCCACTGGCACTCTATGGCACGCAAAATGATACTCGTTGACATTTTATGTCCAAGGGACGTAATTCGTTTACGGGTAAATAGAAAAAATAGAGATAACGTTGCTCTTTCTGCGATCTGAGTGTCCAAATGGTTATTATTTATAAAGGTATTACGTAAAGAATATGTACATTATTATATGGCGTGTTGTAAGTGTTGTTACTATGATACTTGTTATGATTATTGCAGCAAACCTGTATCAAGACACAACGTTAATCTCTTACGAAGTGAGCCCAGAAGTTGCATGTACAAGCCATGACACGGCAACAATGAGTTTCACCGTAAGTTTTTCATTTGTATACGTACTTTCAACAGAGATGACCACGTCAGAAATGCCACTGGCACTCTACGGCACGCAAAATGATACTCGTTGACATTTTATGTCCAAGGGACGTAATTCGTTTACGGGTAAATAGAAAAAATAGAGATAACGTTGCTCTTTCTGCGAACTGAGTGTCCAAATGGTTATTATTTATAAAGGTATTACGTATAGAATATGTACATTATTATCTGGCGTGTTGTAATGGTTGTTACTATGATACTTGTTATGATTATTGCAGCAAACCTGTATCAAGACACAACGTTAATCTCTTACCAAGTGAGCCCAGAAGTTGCATGTACAAGCCATGACACGGCAACAATGAGTTTCACCGTAAGTTTTTCATTTGTATACGTACTTTCAACAGAGATGACCACGTCAGAAATGCCACTGGCACTCTATGGCACGCAAAATGATACTCGTTGACATTTTATGTCCAAGGGACGTAATTCGTTTACGGGTAAATAGAAAAAATAGAGATAACGTTGCTCTTTCTGCGATCTGAGTGTCCAAATGGTTATTATTTATAAAGGTATTACGTAAAGAATATGTACATTATTATCTGGCGTGTTGTAATGGTTGTTACTATGATACTTGTTATGATTATTGCAGCAAACCTGTATCAAGACACAACGTTAATCTCTTACCAAGTGAGCCCAGAAGTTGCATGTACAAGCCATGACACGGCAACAATGAGTTTCACCGTAAGTTTTTCATTTGTATACGTACTTTAAACAGAGATGACCACGTCAGAAATGCCACTGGCACTCTATGGCACGCAAAATGATACTCGTTGACGTTTTATGTCCAAGGGACGTAATTCGTTTACGGGTAAATAGAAAAAATAGAGATAACGTTGCTCTTTCTGCGATCTAAGTGTCCAAATGGTTATTATTTATAAAGGTATTACGTATAGAATATGTACATTATTATCTGGCGTGTTGTAATGGTTGTTACTATGATACTTGTTATGATTATTGCAGCAAACCTGTATCAAGACACAACGTTAATCTCTTACCAAGTGAGCCCAGAAGTTGCATGTACAAGCCATGACACGGCAACAATGAGTTTCACCGTAAGTTTTTCATTTGTATACGTACTTTCAACAGAGATGACCACGTCATAAATGCCACTGGCACTCTATGGCACGCAAAATGATACTCGTTGACATTTTATGTCCAAGGGACGTAATTCGTTTACTGGTAAATAGAAAAAATAGAGATAACGTTGCTCTTTCTGCGATCTGAGTGTCCAAATGGTTATTATTTATAAAGGTATTACGTGAAGAATATGTACATTATTATCTGGCGTGTTGTAATGGTTGTTACTATGATACTTGTTATGATTATTGCAGCAAACCTGTATCAAGACACAACGTTAATCTCTTACCAAGTGAGCCCAGAAGTTGCATGTACAAGCCATGACACGGCAACAATGAGTTTCACCGTAAGTTTTTCATTTGTATACGTACTTTCAACAGAGATGACCACGTCAGAAATGCCACTGGCACTCTATGGCACGCAAAATAATACTCGTTGACATTTTATGTCCAAGGGACGTAATTCGTTTACGGGTAAATAGAAAAAATAGAGATAACGTTGCTCTTTCTGCGATCTGAGTGTCCAAATGGTTATTATTTATAAAGGTATTACGTATAGAATATTTACATTATTATCTGGCGTGTTGTAATGGTTGTTACTATGATACTTGTTATGATTATTGCAGAAAACCTGTATCAGGACACAACGTTAATCTCTTACCAAGTGAGCCCAGAAGTTGCATGTACAAGCCATGACACGGCAACAATGAGTTTCACCGTAAGTTTTTCATTTGTATACGTACTTTCAACAGAGATGACCACGTCAGAAATGCCACTGGCACTCTATGGCACGCAAAATGATACTCGTTGACATTTTATGTCCAAGGGACGTAATTCGTTTACGGGTAAATAGAAAAAATAGAGATAACGTTGCTCTTTCTGCGATCTGAGTGTCCAAATGGTTATTATTTATAAAGGTATTACGTAAAGAATATGTACATTATTATATGGCGTGTTGTAAGTGTTGTTACTATGATACTTGTTATGATTATTGCAGCAAACCTGTATCAAGACACAACGTTAATCTCTTACCAAGTGAGCCCAGAAGTTGCATGTACAAGTCATGACACGGCAACAATGAGTTTCACCGTAAGTTTTTCATTTGTAAACGTACTTTCAACAGAGATGACCACGTCAGAAATGCCACTGGCACTCTATGGCACGCAAAATGATACTCGTTGACATTTTATGTCCAAGGGACGTAATTCGTTTACGGGTAAATAGAAAAAATAGAGATAACGTTGCTCTTTCTGCGATCTGAGTGTCCAAATGGTTATTATTTATAAAGGTATTACGTAAAGAATATGTACATTATTATCTGGCGTGTTGTAATGGTTGTTATTATGATACTTGTTATGATTATTGCAGCAAACCTGTATCAAGACACAACGTTAATCTCTTACCAAGTGAGCCCAGAAGTTGCATGTACAAGCCATGACACGGCAACAATGAGTTTCACCGTAAGTTTTTCATTTGTATACGTACTTTCAACAGAGATGACCACGTCAGAAATGCCACTGGCACTCTATGGCACGCAAAATGATACTCGTTGACATTTTATGTCCAAGGGACGTAATTCGTTTACGGGTAAATAGAAAAAATAGAGATGACGTTGCTCTTTCTGCGATCTAAGTGTCCAAATGGTTATTATTTATAAAGGTATTACGTATAGAATATGTACATTATTATCTGGCGTGTTGTAATGGTTGTTACTATGATACTTGTTATGATTATTGCAGCAAACCTGTATCAAGACACAACGTTAATCTCTTACCAAGTGAGCCCAGAAGTTGCATGTACAAGCCATGACACGGCAACAATGAGTTTCACCGTAAGTTTTTCATTTGTATACGTACTTTCAACAGAGATGACCACGTCATAAATGCCACTGGCACTCTATGGCACGCAAAATGATACTCGTTGGCATTTTATGTCCAAGGGACGTAATTCGTTTACTGGTAAATAGAAAAAATAGAGATAACGTTGCTCTTTCTGCGATCTGAGTGTCCAAATGGTTATTATTTATAAAGGTATTACGTAAAGAATATGTACATTATTATATGGCGTGTTGTAAGTGTTGTTACTATGATACTTGTTATGATTATTGCAGCAAACCTGTATCAAGACACAACGTTAATCTCTTACCAAGTGAGCCCAGAAGTTGCATGTACAAGTCATGACACGGCAACAATGAGTTTCACCGTAAGTTTTTCATTTGTATACGTACTTTCAACAGAGATGACCACGTCAGAAATGCCACTGGCACTCTATGGCACGCAAAATGATACTCGTTGACATTTTATGTCCAAGGGACGTAATTCGTTTACGGGTAAATAGAAAAAATAGAGATAACGTTGCTCTTTCTGCGATCTGAGTGTCCAAATGGTTATTATTTATAAAGGTATTACGTAAAGAATATGTACATTATTATCTGGCGTGTTGTAATGGTTGTTATTATGATACTTGTTATGATTATTGCAGCAAACCTGTATCAAGACACAACGTTAATCTCTTACCAAGTGAGCCCAGAAGTTGCATGTACAAGCCATGACACGGCAACAATGAGTTTCACCGTAAGTTTTTCATTTGTATACGTACTTTCAACAGAGATGACCACGTCAGAAATGCCACTGGCACTCTATGGCACGCAAAATGATACTCGTTGACATTTTATGTCCAAGGGACGTAACTCGTTTACGGGTAAATAGAAAAAATAGAGATAACGTTGCTCTTTCTGCGATCTAAGTGTCCAAATGGTTATTATTTATAAAGGTATTACGTATAGAATATGTACATTATTATCTGGCGTGTTGTAATGGTTGTTACTATGATACTTGTTATGATTATTGCAGCAAACCTGTATCAAGACACAACGTTAATCTCTTACCAAGTGAGCCCAGAAGTTGCATGTACAAGCCATGACACGGCAACAATGAGTTTCACCGTAAGTTTTTCATTTGTATACGTACTTTCAACAGAGATGACCACGTCAGAAATGCCACTGGCACTCTATGGCACGCAAAATGATACTCGTTGTCATTTTATGTCCAAGGGACGTAATTCGTTTACGGGTAAATAGAAAAAATAGAGATAACGTTGCTCTTTCTGCGATCTGAGTGTCCAAATGGTTATTATTTATAAAGGTATTACGTAAAGAATATGTACATTATTATCTGGCGTGTTGTAATGGTTGTTACTATGATACTTGTTATGATTATTGCAGCAAACCTGTATCAAGACACAACGTTAATCTCTTACCAAGTGAGCCCAGAAGTTGCATGTACAAGCCATGACACGGCAACAATGAGTTTCACCGTAAGTTTTTTATTTGTATACGTACTTGCAACAGAGATGACAACGTCAGAAATGGTACTCTATGGCACGCACAATTATACTCGTTGACATTTTATGTCCAAGGGACGTAATTCGTTTACGGTTAAATAGAAAAAATAGAGATAACGTTGCTCTTTCTGCGATCTGAGTGTCCAAATGGTTATTATTTATAAAGGTATTACGTATAGAATATGTACATTATTATCTGGCGTGTTGTAATGGTTGTTACTATGATACTTGTTATGATTATTGCAGCAAACCTGTATCAAGACACAACGTTAATCTCTTACCAAGTGAGCCCAGAAGTTGCATGTACAAGCCATGACACGGCAACAATGAGTTTCACCGTAAGTTTTTCATTTGTATACGTACTTTCAACAGAGATGACCACGTCAGAAATGCCACTGGCACTCTATGGCACGCAAAATGATACTCGTTGACATTTTATGTCCTAGGGACGTAATTCGTTTACGGGTAAATAGAAAAAATAGAGATAACGTTGCTCTTTCTGCGATCTGAGTGTCCAAATGGTTATTATTTATAAAGGTATTACGTATAGAATATGTACATTATTATCTGGCGTGTTGTAATGGTTGTTACTATGATACTTGTTATGATTATTGCAGCAAACCTGTATCAAGACACAACGTTAATCTCTTACCAAGTGAGCCCAGAAGTTCCATGTACAAGCCATGACACGGCAACAATGAGTTTCACCGTAAGTTTTTCATTTGTATACGTACTTTCAACAGAGATGACCACGTCAGAAATGCCACTGGCACTCTATGGCACGCAAAATGATACTCGTTGACATGTTATGTCCAAGGGACGTAATTCGTTTACGGGTAAATAGAAAAAATAGAGATAACGTTGCTCTTTCTGCGATCTGAGTGTCCAAATGGTTATTATTTATAAAGGTATTACGTAAAGAATATGTACATTATTATCTGGCGTGTTGTAATGGTTGTTACTATGATACTTGTTATGATTATTGCAGCAAACCTGTATCAAGACACAACGTTAATCTCTTACCAAGTGAGCCCAGAAGTTGCATGTACAAGCCATGACACGGCAACAATGAGTTTCACCGTAAGTTTTTCATTTGTATACGTACTTTCAACAGAGATGACCACGTCAGAAATGCCACTGGCACTCTATGGCACGCAAAATGATACTCGTTGACATTTTATGTCCAAGGGACGTAATTCGTTTACGGGTAAATAGAAAAAATAGAGATAACGTTGCTCTTTCTGCGATCTGAGTTTCCAAATGGTTATTATTTATAAAGGTATTACGTATAGAATATGTACAATATTATCTGGCGTGTTGTAATGGTTGTTACTATGATACTTGTTATGATTATTGCAGCAAACCTGTATCAAGACACAACGTTAATCTCTTACCAAGTGAGCCCAGAAGTTGCATGTACAAGCCATGACACGGCAACAATGAGTTTCACCGTAAGTTTTTCATTTGTATACGTACTTTCAACAGAGATGACCACGTCAGAAATGCCACTGGCACTCTATGGCACGCAAAATGATACTCGTTGACATTTTATGTCCAAGGGACGTAATTCGTTTACGGGTAAATAGAAAAAATAGAGATAACGTTGCTCTTTCTGCGATCTGAGTGTCCAAATGGTTATTATTTATAAAGGTATTACGTATAGAATTTGTACATTATTATCTGGCGTGTTGTAATGGTTGTTACTATGATACTTGTTATGATTATTGCAGCAAACCTGTATCAAGACACAACGTTAATCTCTTACCAATTGAGCCCAGAAGTTGCATGTACAAGCCATGACACGGCAACAATGAGTTTCACCGTAAGTTTTTCATTTGTATACGTACTTTCAACAGAGATGACCACGTCAGAAATGCCACTGGCACTCTATGGCACGCAAAATGATACTCGTTGACATTTTATGTCCAAGGGACGTAATTCGTTTACGGTTAAATAGAAAAAAATAGAGATAACGTTGCTCTTTCTGCGATCTGAGTGTCCAAATGGTTATTATTTATAAAGGTATTACGTATAGAATATGTACATTATTATCTGGCGTGTTGTAATGGTTGTTACTATGATACTTGTTATGATTATTGCAGCAAACCTGTATCAAGACACAACGTTAATCTCTTACCAAGTGAGCCCAGAAGTTGCATGTACAAGCCATGACACGGCAACAATGAGTTTCACCGTAAGTTTTTCATTTGTATACGTACTTTCAACAGAGATGACCACGTCAGAAATGCCACTGGCACTCTATGGCACGCAAAATGATACTCGTTGACATTTTATGTCCAAGGGACGTAATTCGTTTACGGGTAAATAGAAAAAATAGAGATAACGTTGCTCTTTCTGAGATCTGAGTGTCCAAATGGTTATTATTTATAAAGGTATTACGTAAAGAATATGTACATTATTATCTGGCGTGTTGTAATGGTTGTTACTATGATACTTGTTATGATTATTGCAGCAAACCTGTATCAAGACACAACGTTAATCTCTTACCAAGTGAGCCCAGAAGTTGCATGTACAAGCCATGACACGGCAACAATGAGTTTCACCGTAAGTTTTTCATTTGTATACGTACTTGCAACAGAGATGACCACGTCAGAAATGCCACTGGCACTCTATGGCACGCAAAATGATACTCGTTGACATTTTATGTCCAAGGGACGTAATTCGTTTACGGTTAAATAGAAAAAATAGAGATAACGTTGCTCTTTCTGCGATCTGAGTGTCCAAATGGTTATTATTTATAAAGGTATTACGTATAGAATATGTACATTATTATCTGGCGTGTTGTAATGGTTGTTACTATGATACTTGTTATGATTATTGCAGCAAACCTGTATCAAGACACAACGTTAATCTCTTACCAAGTGAGCCCAGAAGTTCCATGTACAAGCCATGACACGGCAACAATGAGTTTCACCGTAAGTTTTTCATTTGTATACGTACTTTCAACAGAGATGACCACGTCAGAAATGCCACTGGCACTCTATGGCACGCAAAATGATACTCGTTGACATTTTATGTCCAAGGGACGTAATTCGTTTACGGGTAAATAGAAAAAATAGAGATAACGTTGCTCTTTCTGCGATCTGAGTGTCAAAATGGTTATTATTTATAAAGATATTACGTATAGAATATGTACATTATTATCTGGCGTGTTGTAATGGTTGTTACTATGATACTTGTTATGATTATTGCAGCAAACCTGTATCAAGACACAACGTTAATCTCTTACCAAGTGAGCCCAGAAGTTGCATGTACAAGCCATGACACGGCAACAATGAGTTTCACCGTAAGTTTTTCATTTGTATACGTACTTTCAACAGAGATGACCACGTCAGAAATGCCACTGGCACTCTATGGCACGCAAAATGATACTCGTTGACATTTTATGTCCAAGGGACGTAATTCGTTTACGGGTAAATAGAAAAAATAGAGATAACGTTGCTCTTTCTGCGATCTGAGTGTCCAAATGGTTATTATTTATAAAGGTATTACGTAAAGAATATGTACATTATTATCTGGCGTGTTGTAATGGTTGTTACTATGATACTTGTTATGATTATTGCAGCAAACCTGTATCAAGACACAACGTTAATCTCTTACCAAGTGAGCCCAGAAGTTGCATGTACAAGCCATGACACGGCAACAATGAGGTCACCGTAAGTTTTTCATTTGTATACGTACTTGCAACAGAGATGACCACGTCAGAAATGCCACTGGCACTCTATGGCACGCAAAATGATACTCGTTGACATTTTATGTCCAAGGGACGTAATTCGTTTACGGTTAAATAGAAAAAATAGAGATAACGTTGCTCTTTCTGCGATCTGAGTGTCCAAATGGTTATTATTTATAAAGGTATTACGTATAGAATATGTACATTATTATCTGGCGTGTTGTAATGGTTGTTACTATGATACTTGTTATGATTATTGCAGCAAACCTGTATCAAGACACAACGTTAATCTCTTACCAAGTGAGCCCAGAAGTTGCATGTACAAGCCATGACACGGCAACAATGAGTTTCACCGTAAGTTTTTCATTTGTATACGTACTTTCAACAGAGATGACCACGTCAGAAATGCCACTGGCACTCTATGGCACGCAAAATGATACTCGTTGACATTTTATGTCCAAGGGACGTAATTCGTTTACTGGTAAATAGAAAAAATAGAGATAACGTTGCTCTTTCTGCGATCTGAGTGTCCAAATGGTTATTATTTATAAAGATATTACGTATAGAATATGTACATTATTATCTGGCGTGTTGTAATGGTTGTTACTATGATACTTGTTATGATTATTGCAGCAAACCTGTATCAAGACACAACGTTAATCTCTTACCAAGTGAGCCCAGAAGTTGCATGTACAAGCCATGACACGGCAACAATGAGTTTCACCGTAAGTTTTTCATTTGTATACGTACT
This sequence comes from Cyrtodaria siliqua, assembly GCA_037043455.1. Taxonomy (NCBI): domain Eukaryota; kingdom Metazoa; phylum Mollusca; class Bivalvia; order Adapedonta; family Hiatellidae; genus Cyrtodaria; species Cyrtodaria siliqua. The sequence continues at coordinate 30,725 of JAWPHD010016742.1, forward strand.
TTCAACAGAGATGACCACGTCAGAAATGCCACTGGCACTCTATGGCACGCAAAATGATACTCGTTGACATTTTATGTCCAAGGGACGTAATTCGTTTACGGGTAAATAGAAAAAATAGAGATAACGTTGCTCTTTCTGCGATCTGAGTGTCCAAATGGTTATTATTTATAAAGATATTACGTATAGAATATGTACATTATTATCTGGCGTGTTGTAATGGTTGTTACTATGATACTTGTTATGATTATTGCAGCAAACCTGTATCAAGACACAACGTTAATCTCTTACCAAGTGAGCCCAGAAGTTGCATGTACAAGCCATGACACGGCAACAATGAGTTTCACCGTAAGTTTTTCATTTGTATACGTACTTTCAACAGAGATGACCACGTCAGAAATGCCACTGGCACTCTATGGCACGCAAAATGATACTCGTTGACATTTTATGTCCAAGGGACGTAATTCGTTTACGGGTAAATTGAAAAAATAGAGATAACGTTGCTCTTTCTGCGATCTGAGTGTCCAAATGGTTATTATTTATAAAGGTATTACGTATAGAATATGTACATTATTATCTGGCGTGTTGTAATGGTTGTTACTATGATACTTGTTATGATTATTGCAGCAAACCTGTATCAAGACACAACGTTAATCTCTTACCAAGTGAGCCCAGAAGTTGCATGTACAAGCCATGACACGGCAACAATGAGTTTCACCGTAAGTTTTTCATTTGTATACGTACTTTCAACAGAGATGATCACGTCAGAAATGCCACTTGGACTCTATGGCACGCAAAATGATACTCGTTGACATTTTATGTCCAAGGGACGTAATTCGTTTACGGGTAAATAGAAAAAATAGAGATAACGTTGTCTTTCTGCGATCTGAGTGTCCAAATGGTTATTATTTATAAAGGTATTACGTATAGAATATGTACATTATTATCTGGCGTGTTGTAATGGTTGTTACTATGATACTTGTTATGATTATTGCAGCAAACCTGTATCAAGACACAACGTTAATCTCTTACCAAGTGAGCCCAGAAGTTGCATGTACAAGCCATGACACGGCAACAATGAGTTTCACCGTAAGTTTTTCATTTGTATACGTACTTTCAACAGAGATGACCACGTCAGAAATGCCACTGGCACTCTATGGCACGCAAAATGATACTCGTTGAAATTTTATGTCCAAGGGACGTAATTCGTTTACGGGTAAATAGAAAAAATAGAGAAAACGTTGCTCTTTCTGCGATCTGAGTGTCCAAATGGTTATTATTTATAAAGGTATTACGTATAGAATATGTACATTATTATCTGGCGTGTTGTAATGGTTGTTACTATGATACTTGTTATGATTATTGCAGCAAACCTGTATCAAGACACAACGTTAATCTCTTACCAAGTGAGCCCAGAAGTTGCATGTACAAGCCATGACACGGCAACAATGAGTTTCACCGTAAGTTTTTCATTTGTATACGTACTTTCAACAGAGATGACCACGTCAGAAATGCCACTGGCACTCTATGGCACGCAAAATGATACTCGTTGACATTTTATGTCCAAGGGACGTAATTCGTTTACGGGTAAATAGAAAAAATAGAGATAACGTTGCTCTTTCTGCGATCTGAGTGTCCAAATGGTTATTATTTATAAAGGTATTACGTAAAGAATATGTACATTATTATCTGGCGTGTTGTAATGGTTGTTACTATGATACTTGTTATGATTATTGCATCAAACCTGTATCAAGACACAACGTTAATCTCTTACCAAGTGAGCCCAGAAGTTGCATGTACAAGCCATGACACGACAACAATGAGTTTCACCGTAAGTTTTTCATTTGTATACGTACTTTCAACAGAGATGACCACGTCAGAAATGCCACTGGCACTCTATGGCAAGCAAAATGATACTCGTTGAAATTTTATGTCCAAGGGACGTAATTCGTTTACGGGTAAATAGAAAAAATAGAGATAACGTTGCTCTTTCTGCGATCTGAGTGTCCAAATGGTTATTATTTATAAAAGTATTACGTATAGAATAAGTACATTATTATCTGGCGTGTTGTAATGGTTGTTACTATGATTCTTGTTATGATTATTGCAGCAAACCTGTATCAAGACACAACGTTAATCTCTCACCAAGTGAGCCTAGAAGTTGCATGTACAAGCCATGACACGGCAACAATGAGTTTCACCGTAAGTTTTTCATTTGTATACGTACTTTCAACAGAGATGACCACGTCAGAAATGCCACTGGCACTCTATGGCACGCAAAATGATACTCGTTGACATTTTATGTCCAAGGGACGTAATTCGTTTACGGGTAAATAGAAAAAATAGAGAAAACGTTGCTCTTTCTGCGATCTGAGTGTCCAAATGGTTATTATTTATAAAGGTATTACGTATAGAATATGTACATTATTATCTGGCGTGTTGTAATGGTTGTTACTATGATACTTGTTATGATTATTGCAGCAAACCTGTATCAAGACACAACGTTAATCTCTTACCAAGTGAGCCCAGAAGTTGCATGTACAAGCCATGACACGGCAACAATGAGTTTCACCGTAAGTTTTTCATTTGTATACGTACTTTCAACAGAGATGACCACGTCAGAAATGCCACTGGCACTCTATGGCACGCAAAATGATACTCGTTGACATTTTATGTCCAAGGGACGTAATTCGTTTACGGGTAAATAGAAAAAATAGAGATAACGTTGCTCTTTCTGCGATCTGAGTGTCCAAATGGTTATTATTTATAAAGGTATTACGTAAAGAATATGTACATTATTATCTGGCGTGTTGTAATGGTTGTTACTATGATACTTGTTATGATTATTGCATCAAACCTGTATCAAGACACAACGTTAATCTCTTACCAAGTGAGCCCAGAAGTTGCATGTACAAGCCATGACACGACAACAATGAGTTTCACCGTAAGTTTTTCATTTGTATACGTACTTGCAACAGAGATGACAACGTCAGAAATGGCACTCTATGGCACGCACAAATTATACTCGTTGACATTTTATGTCCAAGGGACGTAATTCGTTTACGGTTAAATAGAAAAAATAGAGATAACGTTGCTCTTTCTGCGATCTGAGTGTCCCAATGGTTATTATTTATAAAGGTATTACGTATAGAATATGTACATTATTATCTGGCGTGTTGTAATGGTTGTTACTATGATACTTGTTATGATTATTGCAGCAAACCTGTATCAAGACACAACGTTAATCTCTTACCAAGTGAGCCCAGAAGTTGCATGTACAAGCCATGACACGGCAACAATGAGTTTCACCGTAAGTTTTTCATTTGTATACGTACTTTCAACAGAGATGACCACGTCAGAAATGCCACTGGCACTCTATGGCACGCAAAATGATACTCGTTGACATTTTATGTTCTAGGGACGTAATTCGTTTACGGGTAAATAGAAAAAATAGAGATAACGTTGCTCTTTCTGCGATCTGAGTGTCCAAATGGTTATTATTTATAAAGGTATTACGTATAGAATATGTACATTATTATCTGGCGTGTTGTAATGGTTGTTACTATGATACTTGTTATGATTATTGCAGCAAACCTGTATCAAGACACAACGTTAATCTCTTACCAAGTGAGCCCAGAAGTTCCATGTACAAGCCATGACACGGCAACAATGAGTTTCACCGTAAGTTTTTCATTTGTATACGTACTTTCAACAGAGATGACCACGTCAGAAATGGCACTGGCACTCTATGGCACGCAAAATGATACTCGTTGACATGTTATGTCCAAGGGACGTAATTCGTTTTCGGGTAAATAGAAAGATAACGTTGCTCTTTCTGCGATCTGAGTGTCCAAATGGTTATTATTTATAAAGGTATTACGTAAAGAATATGTACATTATTATCTGGCGTGTTGTAATGGTTGTTACTATGATACTTGTTATGATTATTGCAGCAAACCTGTATCAAGACACAACGTTAATCTCTTACCAAGTGAGCCCAGAAGTTGCATGTACAAGCCATGACACGGCAACAATGAGTTTCACCGTAAGTTTTTCATTTGTATACGTACTTTCAACAGAGGTGACCACCGTCAGAAATGCCAACTGGCACTCTATGGCACGCACAAAATGATACTCGTTGACATTTTATGTCCAAGGGACGTAATTCGTTTACGGGTAAATAGAAAAAATAGAGATAACGTTGCTCTTTCTGCGATCTGAGTTTCCAAATGGTTATTATTTATAAAGGTATTACGTATAGAATATGTACAATATTATCTGGCGTGTTGTAATGGTTGTTACTATGATACTTGTTATGATTATTGCAGCAAACCTGTATCAAGACACAACGTTAATCTCTTACCAAGTGAGCCCAGAAGTTGGCATGTACAAGCCATGACACAGGCAACAATGAGTTTCACCCGTAAGTTTTTCATTTGTATACGTACTTTCAACAGAGATGACCACGTCAGAAATGCCACTGGCACTCTATGGCACGCAAAATGAATACTCGTTGACATTTTATGTCCAAGGGACGTAATTCGTTTACGGGTAAATAGAAAAAATAGAGATAACGTTGCTCTTTCTGCGATCTGAGTGTCCAAATTGTTATTATTTATAAAGGTATTACGTATAGAATTTGTACATTATTATCTGGCGTGTTGTAATGGTTGTTACTATGATACTTGTTATGATTATTGCAGCAAACCTGTATCAAGACACAACGTTAATCTCTTACCAATTGAGCCCAGAAGTTGCATGTACAAGCCAATGACACGGCAACAATGAGTTTCACCGTAAGTTTTTCATTTGTATACGTACTTTCAACAAAGATGACCACGTCAGAAATGCCACTGGCACTCTATGGCACGCAAAATGATACTCGTTGACATTTTATGTCCAAGGGACGTAATTCGTTTACGGTTAAATAGAAAAAAATAGAGATAACGTTGCTCTTTCTGCGATCTGAGTGTCCAAATGGTTATTATTTATAAAGGTATTACGTATAGAATATGTACATTATTATCTGGCGTGTTGTAATGGTTGTTACTATGATACTTGTTATGATTATTGCAGCAAACCTGTATCAAGACACAACGTTAATCTCTTACCAAGTGAGCCCAGAAGTTGCATGTACAAGCCATGACACGGCAACAATGAGTTTCACCGTAAGTTTTTCATTTGTATACGTACTTTCAACAGAGATGACCACGTCAGAAATGCCACTGGCACTCTATGGCACGCAAAATGATACTCGTTGACATTTTATGTCCAAGGGACGTAATTCGTTTACGGGTAAATAGAAAAAATAGAGATAACGTTGCTCTTTCTGAGATCTGAGTGTCCAAATGGTTATTATTTATAAAGGTATTACGTAAAGAATATGTACATTATTATCTGGCGTGTTGTAATGGTTGTTACTATGATACTTGTTATGATTATTGCAGCAAACCTGTATCAAGACACAACGTTAATCTCTTACCAAGTGAGCCCAGAAGTTGCATGTACAAGCCATGACACGGCAACAATGAGTTTCACCGTAAGTTTTTCATTTGTATACGTACTTGCAACAGAGATGACCACGTCAGAAATGCCACTGGCACTCTATGGCACGCAAAATGATACTCGTTGACATTTTATGTCCAAGGGACGTAATTCGTTTACGGTTAAATAGAAAAAATAGAGATAACGTTGCTCTTTCTGCGATCTGAGTGTCCAAATGGTTATTATTTATAAAGGTATTACGTATAGAATATGTACATTATTATCTGGCGTGTTGTAATGGTTGTTACTATGATACTTGTTATGATTATTGCAGCAAACCTGTATCAAGACACAACGTTAATCTCTTACCAAGTGAGCCCAGAAGTTCCATGTACAAGCCATGACACGGCAACAATGAGTTTCACCGTAAGTTTTTCATTTGTATACGTACTTTCAACAGAGATGACCACGTCAGAAATGCCACTGGCACTCTATGGCACGCAAAATGATACTCGTTGACATTTTATGTCCAAGGGACGTAATTCGTTTACGGGGTAAATAGAAAAAATAGAGATAACGTTGCCTCTTTCTGCGATCTCTGAGTGTCAAAATGGTTATTATTTATAAAGATATTACGTATAGAATATGTACATTATTATCTGGCGTGTTGTAATGGTTGTTACTATGATACTTGTTATGATTATTGCAGCAAACCTGTATCAAGACACAACGTTAATCTCTTACCAAGTGAGCCCAGAAGTTGCATGTACAAGCCATGACACTCGGCAACAATGAGTTTCACCGTAAGTTTTTCATTTGTATACGTACTTTCAACAGAGATGACCACGTCAGAAATGCCACTGGCACTCTATGGCACGCAAAAATGATACTCGTTGACATTTTATGTCCAAGGGACGTAATTCGTTTACGGGTAAATAGAAAAAATAGAGATAACGTTGCTCTTTCTGCGATCTGAGTGTCCAAATGGTTATTATTTATAAAGGTATTACGTAAAGAATATGTACATTATTATCTGGCGTGTTGTACTGGTTGGTTACTATGATACTTGTTATGATTATTGCAGCAAACCTGTATCAAGACACAACGTTAATCTCTTACCAAGTGAGCCCAGAAGTTGCATGTACAAGCCATGACACCGGCAACAATGAGGTCACCGTAAGTTTTTCATTTGTATACGTACTTGCAACAGAGATGACCACGTCAGAAATGCCACTGGCACTCTATGGCACGCAAAATGATACTCGTTGACATTTTATGTCCAAGGGACGTAATTCGTTTACGGTTAAATAGAAAAAATAGAGATAACGTTGCTCTTTCTGCGATCTGAGTGTCCAAATGGTTATTATTTATAAAGGTATTACGTATAGAATATGTACATTATTATCTGGCGTGTTGTAATGGTTGTTACTATGATACTTGTTATGATTATCTGCAGCAAACCTGTATCAAGACACAACGTTAATCTCTTACCAAGTGAGCCCAGAAGTTGCATGTACAAGCCATGACACGGCAACAATGAGTTTCACCGTAAGTTTTTCATTTGTATACGTACTTTCAACAGAGATGACCACGTCAGAAATGCCACTGGCACTCTATGGCACGCAAAATGATACTCGTTGACATTTTATGTCCAAGGGACGTAATTCGTTTACGGGTAAATAGAAAAAATAGAGATAACGTTGCTCTTTCTGCGATCTGAGTGTCCAAATGGTTATTATTTATAAAGATATTACGTATAGAATATGTACATTATTATCTGGCGTGTTGTAATGGTTGTTACTATGATACTTGTTATGATTATTGCAGCAAACCTGTATCAAGACACAACGTTAATCTCTTACAAGTGAGCCCAGAAGTTGCATGTACAAGCCATGACACGGCAACAATGAGTTTCACCGTAAGTTTTTCATTTGTATACGTACTTTCAACAGAGATGACCACGTCAGAAATGCCACTGGCACTCTATGGCACGCAAAATGATACTCGTTGACATTTTATGTCCAAGGGACGTAATTCCGTTTACGGTAAATTGAAAAAATAGAGATAACGTTGCTCTTTCTGCGATCTGAGTGTCCAAAATGGTTATTATTTATAAAGGTATTACGTATAGAATATGTACATTATTATCTGGCGTGTTGTAATGGTTGTTACTATGATACTTGTTATGATTATTGCAGCAAACCTGTATCAAGACACAACGTTAATCTCTTACCAAAGTGAGCCCAGAAGTTGCATGTACAAGCCATGACACGGGCAACAATGAGTTTCACCGTAAGTTTTTCATTTGTATACGTACTTTCAACAGAGATGATCACGTCAGAAATGCCACTGGCACTCTATGGCACGCAAAATGATACTCGTTGACATTTTATGTCCAAGGGACGTAATTCGTTTACGGGTAAATAGAAAAAATAGAGATAACGTTGCTGCTTTCTGCGATCTGAGTGTCCAAATGGTTATTATTTAGTAAAGATATTACGTATAGAATATGTACATTATTATCTGGCGTGTGTTGTAATGGTTGTTACTATGATACTTGTTATGATTATTGCAGCAAACCTGTATCAAGACACAACGTTAATCTCTTACCAAGTGAGCCCAGAAGTTGCATGTACAAGCCATGACACGGCAACAATGAGTTTCACACGTAAGTTTTTCATTTGTATACGTACTTTCAACAGAGATGACCACGTCCAGAAATGCCACTTGGACTCTATGGCACGCAAAATGATACTCGTTGACATTTTTATGTCCAAGGGACGTAATTCGTTTACGGGTAAATAGAAAAAATAGAGATAACGTTGTCTTTCTGCGATCTGAGTGTCCAAATGGTTATTATTTATAAAGGTATTACGTATAGAATATGTACATTATTATCTGGCGTGTTGTAATGGTTGTTACTATGATACTTGTTATGATTATTGCAGCAAACCTGTATCAAGACACAACGTTAATCTCTTACCAAGTGAGCCCAGAAGTTGCATGTACAAGCCATGACAATGGCAACAATGAGTTTCACCGTAAGTTTTTCATTTGTATACGTACTTTCGAACAGAGATGACCACGTCAGAAATGCCACTGGCACTCTATGGCACGCAAAATGATACTCGTTGAAATTTTATGTCCAAGGGACGTAATTCGTTTACGGGTAAATAGAAAAATAGAGAAAACGTTGCTCTTTCTGCGATCTGAGTGTCCAAATGGTTATTATTTATAAAGGTATTACGTATAGAATATGTACATTATTATCTGGCGTGTTGTAATGGTTGTTACTATGATACTTGTTATGATTATTGCAGCAAACCTGTATCAAGACACAACGTTAATCTCTTACCAAGTGAGCCCAGAAGTTGCATGTACAAGCCATGACACGGCAACAATGAGTTTCACCGTAAGTTTTTCATTTGTATACGTACTTTCAACGAGAGATGACCACGTCAGAAATGCACTGGCACTCTATGGCACGCAAAATGATACTCGTTGACATTTTATGTCCAAGGGACGTAATTCGTTTACGGGTAAATAGAAAAAATAGAGATAACGTTGCTCTTTTCTGCGATCTGAGTGTCCAAATGGTTTATTATTTATTAAAGGTATTACGTAAAGAATATGTACATTATTATCTGGCGTGTTGTAATGGTTGTTACTATGATACTTGTTATGATTATTGCAGCAAACCTGTATCAAGACACAACGTTAATCTCTTACCAAGTGAGCCAGAAGTTGCATGTACAAGCCATGACACGACAACAATGAGTTTCACCGTAAGTTTTTCATTTGTATACGTACTTTCAACAGAGATGACCACGTCAGAAATGCCACTGGCACTCTATGGCACGCAAAATGATACTCGTTGAAATTTTATGTCCAAGGGACGTAATTCGTTTACGGGGTAAATAGAAAAAATAGAGATAACGTTGCTCTTTCTGCGATCTGAGTGTCCCAAAATGGTTATTATTTATAAAAGTATTACGTATAGAAAATAAGTAACATTATTATCTGGCGTGTTGTAATGGTTGTTACTATGATTCTTGTTATGATTATTGCAGCCAAACACATTATCACGACACAACCGTTAATCACTCACCCAATGACTCAAGATACAATAACCGCAATGCAGTCTACACTAAGTTGACAGAAGTCCTAAATAACACAATGAACACGACAGAAATTCACACTGCACCAACCTATCGCAACTCCAAAATACAACCTTGACAAATCTACACTAATCCCCAACTTACAATTCTAACATCTAATCTCAATCAATCTAACTTAGTTCATAAGTAATCTATCGAGTAACAAATTAACCTTACACTAACCTTACACCCAAAACTGTTAATCACTTAATACCAAATACAATTCAACCTATCCTCACCACATACAACCTCCCCATACACATAACTAACTCGTCAACATAATACCTACCACATCCCTCGCACCATCTAGTAACCCCTACTAAAACAATACTACACTACAAACCAGTATACTCTACCCACTACATACATTCCACATTCACACATTCCTCATACATACACTAATCCAAAACATACCCCTTCCTAACAACTAAATTTACCGCACTCCACACCAACTCTCAAACTATTCATAACATCTCACATCTATACCCCATTAACAAAAAAACCCTTACAACTACATCCAAACCACAACAATTCTATATACAATATAAAAATAACTCAATAAACATACACAATCCCCCCTCGCACCCCATACACCCTCCCCACTACAAAACCTCCATCCTCCCTCCCTAATCATAACCCTCAAGCTTCACCCATCTAAACCTACCTAAACAACCAAATTCACCCTACATACCCCCTATCATCCCCATACCTCCATCCATCCCAACAATTCCTCCCCATCAACCTAATCATAACATACCCATTTCCTAACAACTAAACTTTACACAACTCCACCCCACTCTCAACCCTATCACCAAATCTCAATATACACCATTAATACAACCTAACACCCTTAACATACGATACTCACATTAACCAACAAAATTTATAATACCATAAATAACCACATCACAATACATCAACAATCCTCCCCCATACACCTTCCCCCTAACCTAACACACTACTACTAAACACCACCTAATAATAAAATCTCACAACTTCTCTACAACCCTAATATACATAACTAAATCATCCCACCACACCAACCCTACACACTACCCACTCCAACACCCCCTCTCACCCACCATACCCCACAAAACACCTACACCAAACACACCAACACTCCACACATGATCACTCCACTCCTACCTAACTTCCTAAAACAACAAAACATACAATACATACCCTTCGAACTACATATTACCCACTACAATACCCTCTACACACAATAACTGGGGTTCCCATATCCATATTAAAGTACTATTACAAACATAATACATACTAACAACACATACAACAACTTGTTGTCCCACAATTAGAATACCCATCAATACACATCCACAACATTCAACCTAATACTATATACGTAATGTATAATCACATAAATCCCCCAAACAACACATCAAGTAACCACTTAACCCAACAACCCTCAGCAATCTACCAAAATACACACTAAATCCTAACAACTAAACCAACTAAAACATACACCAATTGAACTCACTCACAGAGAGCATCGTCATGATACACTATTTCTACAATTACCCTAAAACATCAACTACCCTATGACATACAAATTCACCCTCTAACAATTCTAGCCTATCTGATCCATTTCCAACTTACTTGTACACTCGTAAGCACTACCTAATAAACAAATGAACAAACTTATCACAACAATAATTACTATACATGCATGACATTCACACTCTGGTCTCACTTGTACTAGAGAATTACCTATGTGTTCATGATACAGGTTTTCTGCAAATACAACATAACACAGTATCACCGTAACGATATTACACACCCTCCACACATAATACTGACAAATACAAACTGTAATACCAATACAAAATACAATAACCCACTATGACTCATCAGCTCATTCCAGAAGAAGCAACTTATCTCTCTTTTTACTATTTACCCGAACCTTAACTACCCATTGACAAAAATGTCAACGAGTATCATTTAGCGTGCCATAGAGTGCCAGTGGCAGTTTCCTGACGTGGTCATCTCTGTTAAAAGTACGTGTATACAAATGAAAAACTCTACGGTGAAACTCATTGTTGCCGTGTCAAGGCTTGTACATGCAACTTCTAGGGCTCACTTGGTGAGAGATTAACGTTGTGTCTTGATACAGGTTTGCTGCAAATATATCATAACAAGAATCATAGTAACCAACCATTACAACACGCCAGATAATAATGTACATATTCTATACGTAATACCTTTTATAAATAATAAACCATTTGGACACTCAGATTCGCAGGAAAAGAGCAACGTTATCTCTATTTTTTCTATTTACCCGTAAACGAATTACGTCCCTTGGACATAAAATTTCAACGAGTATCATTTTGCGTGCCATAGAGTGCCAGTGGCATTTCTGACGTGGTCATCTCTGTTGAAAGTACGTATACAAATGAAAAAACCTTACGGTGAAACTCATTGTTGCTCGTGTCATGGCTTGTACATGCAACTTCTGGGCTCCCTTGGTACGAGATTAACGTTGTGTCTTGATACAGGTTTGCTGCAATAATCATAACAAGTATCATAGTAACAACCATTACAACACGCCAGATAATAATGTACATATTCTTTACGTAATACCTTTATAAATAATAACATTTGGACACTCAGATCGCAGAAAGAGCAACGTTATCTCTATTTTTTCTATTTACCCGTAAACGGAATTACGTCCCTTGGACATAAAATGTCAACGAGTATCATTTTGCGTGCCATAGAGTGCCAGGTGCATTTCTGACGTGGTCATCTCTTGTTGAAAGTACGGTATACAAATTGAACCAAACTTACGGTGAAACTCATTGTTGCCCGTGTCATGGCTTGTACATGCAACTTCTGGGCTCACTTGGTAAGAGATTAACGTTGTGTCCTTGATACAGGTTTTGCTGCAATAATCACTAACAAGTATCATAGTAACAACATTACAACACGCCAGATAATAATGTACATATTCTATACGTAATACCTTTATAAATAATAACCATTTGGACACTCAGATCGCAGAAAGAGCAACGTTTTCTCTATTTTTTCTATTTACCCGTAAACGAATTACGTCCCTTGGACATAAAATTTCAACGAGTATCATTTTGCGTGCCATAGAGTGCCAGTGGCATTTCTGACCGTGGTCATCTCTGTTGAAAGTACGTATACAAATGAAAAACTTACGGTGAAACTCATTGTTGCCGTGTCATGGCTTGTACATGCAACTTCTGGGCTCACTTGGTAAGAGATTAACGTTGTGTCTTGATACAGGTTTGCTGCAATAATCATAACAAGTATCATAGTAACCAACCATTACAACACGCCAGATAATAATGTACATATTCTATACGTAATACCTTTATAAATAATAACCATTTGGACACTCAGATCGCAGAAAGACAACGTTATCTCTATTTTTTCTATTTACCCGTAAACGAATTACGTCCCTTGGACATAAAATGTCAAACGAGTATCATTTTGCGTTGCCATAGAGTCCAAGTGGCATTTCTGACGTGGTCATCTCTGTTGAAAGTACGTATACAAATGAAAAAACTTACGGTGAAACTCATTGTTGCCGTGTCATGGCTTGTACATGCAACTTCTGGGCTCACTTGGTAAGAGATTAACGTTGTGTCTTGATACAGGTTTGCTGCAATAATCATAACAAGTATCATAGTAACACACCATTACAACACGCCAGATAATAATGTACATATTCTATACGTAATATCTTTATAAATAATAACCATTTGGACACTCAGATCGCAGAAAGAGCAACCGTTATCTCTATTTTTCTATTTACCCGTAAACGAATTACGTCCCTTGGACATAAAATGTCAACGAGTATCATTTTGCGTGCCATAGAGTGCCAGTGGCATTTCTGACGTGATCATCTCTGTTGAAAGTACGTATACAAATGAAAAACTTACGGTGAAAACTCATTGTTGCCGTGTCATGGCTTGTACATGCAACTTCTGGGCTCACTTGGTAAGAGATTAACGTTGTGTCTTGATACAGGTTTGCTGCAATAATCATAACAAGTATCATAGTAACAACCATTACAACACGCCAGATAATAATGTACATATTCTATACGTAATACCTTTATAAATAATAACCATTTGGACACTCAGATCGCAGAAAGAGCAACGTTATCTCTATTTTTTCAATTTACCCGTAAACGAATTACGTCCCTTGGACATAAAATTGTCAACGAGTATCATTTTGCGTGCCATAGAGTGCCAGTGGCATTTCTGACGTGGTCATCTCTGTTGAAAGTACGTATACAAATGAAAAAACTTACGGTGAAACTCATTGTTGCCAGTGTCATGGCTTGTACATGCAACTTCTGGGCTCAACTTGGTAAGAGATTAACGTTGTGTCTTGATACAGGTTTGCTGCAATAATCATAACAAGTATCATAGTAACAACCATTACAACACGCCAGATAATAATGTACATATTCTATACGTAATATCTTTATTAAATAATAACCATTTGGACACTCAGATCGCAGAAAGAGCAACGTTATCTCTATTTTTTCTATTTACCCGTAAACGAATTACGTCCCTTGGACATAAAATGTCAACGAGTATCATTTTGCGTGCCATAGAGTGCCAGTGGCATTTCTGACGTGGTCATCTCTGTTGAAAGTACGTATACAAATGAAAAACTTACGGTTGAAAACTCATTGTTGCCGTGTCATGGCTTGTACATGCAACTTCTGGGCTCACTTGTAAGAGATTAACGTTGTGTCTTGATACAGGTTTGCTGCAATAATCATAACAAGTATCATAGTAACAACCATTACAACACGCCAGATAATAATGTACATATTCTATACGTAATACCTTTATAAATAATAACCATTTGGACACTCAGATCGCAGAAAGAGCAACGTTATCTCTATTTTTTCTATTTAACCGTAAACGAATTACGTCCCTTGGACATAAAATGTCAACGAGTATCATTTTGCGTGCCATAGAGTGCCAGTGGCATTTCTGACGTGGTCATCTCTGTTGCAAGTACGTATACAAATGAAAAACTTACGGTGACCTCATTGTTGCCCGTGTCATGGCTTGTACATGCAACTTCTGGGCTCACTTGGTAAGAGATTAACGTTGTGTCTTGATACAGGTTTGCTGCAATAATCATAACAAGTATCATAGTAACAACCATTACAACACGCCAGATAATAATGTACATATTCTTTACGTAATACCTTTATAAATAATAACCATTTGGACACTCAGATCGCAGAAAGAGCAACGTTATCTCTATTTTTTCTATTTACCCGTAAACGAATTACGTCCCTTGGACATAAAATGTCAACGAGTATCATTTTGCGTGCCATAGAGTGCCAGTGGCATTTCTGACGTGGTCATCTCTGTTGAAAGTACGTATACAAATGAAAAACTTACGGTGAAACTCATTGTTGCCGTGTCATGGCTTGTACATGCAACTTCTGGGCTCACTTGGTAAGAGATTAACGTTGTGTCTTGATACAGGTTTGCTGCAATAATCATAACAAGTATCACTAGTAACAACCATTACAACACGCCAGATAATAATGTACATATTCTATACGTAATATCTTTATAAATAATAACCATTTGACACTCAGATCGCAGAAAGAGCAACGTTATCTCTATTTTTTCTATTTTACCCGTAAACGAATTACGTCCCTTGGACATAAAATGTCAACGAGTATCATTTTGCGTGCCATAGAGTGCCAGTGGCATTTCTGACGTGGTCATCTCTGTTGAAAGTACGTATACAAATGAAAAACTTACGGTGAAACTCATTGTTGCCCGTGTCATGGCTTGTACATGGAACTTCTGGCTCACTTGGTAAGAGATTAACGTTGTGTCTTGATACAGGTTTGCTGCAATAATCATAACAAGTATCATAGTAACAACCATTACAACACGCCAGATAATAAATGTACATATTCTATACGTAATACCTTTATAAATAATAACCCATTTGGACACTCAGATCGCAGAAAGAGCAACGTTATCTCTATTTTTTCTATTTAACCGTAAACGAATTACGTCCCTTGGACATAAAATGTCAACGAGATATCATTTTGCGTGCCATAGAGTGCCAGTGGCATTTCTGACGTGGTCATCTCTGTTGCAAGTACGTATACAAATGAAAAACTTACGGTGAAACTCATTGTTGCCAGTGTCATGGCTTGTAACATGCAACTTCTGGGCTCACTTGGTAAGAGATTAACGTTGTGTCTTGATACAGGTTTGCTGCAATACATCATAACCAAGTATCATAGTAACAACCATTACAACACGCCAGATAATAATGTACATATTCTTTACGTAATACCTTTATAAATAATAACCATTTGGACACTCAGATCTCAGAAAGAGCAACGTTATCTCTATTTTTTCTATTTACCGTAAACGAATTACGTCCCTTGGACATAAAATGTCAACGAGTATCATTTTGCCGTGCCATAGAGTGCCAGTGGCATTTCTGACGTGGTCATCTCTGTTGAAAGTACGTATACAAATGAAAACTTACGGGTGAAACTCATTGTTGCCGTGTCATGGCTTGTACATGCAACTTCTGGGCTCACTTGGTAAGAGATTAACGTTGTGTCTTGATACAGGTTTGCTGCAATAATCATAACAAGTATCATAGTAACAACCATTACAACACGCCAGATAATAATGTACATATTCTATACGTAATACCTTTATAAATAATAACCATTTGGACACTCAGATCGCAGAAAGAGCAACGTTATCTCTATTTTTTTCTATTTAACCGTAAACGAATTACGTCCCTTGGACATAAAATGTCAACGAGTATCATTTTGCGTGCCATAGAGTGCCAGTGGCATTTCTGACGTGGTCATCTCTTGTTGAAAGTACGTATACAAATGAAAAACTTACGGTGAAACTCATTGTTGCCGTGTCATGGCTTGTACATGCAACTTCTGGGCTCAATTTGGTAAGAGATTAACGTTGTGTCTTGATACAGGTTTGCTGCAATAATCATAACAAGTATCATAGTAACAACCATTACAACACGCCAGATAATAATTGTACAAATTCTATACGTAATACCTTTATAAATAATAAACAATTTGGACACTCAGATCGCAGAAAGAGCAACGTTATCTCTATTTTTTTCTATTTACCCGTAAACGAATTACGTCCCTTGGACATAAAATGTCAACGAGTATCATTTTGCGTGCCATAGAGTGCCAGTGGCATTTCTGACAGTGGTCATCTCTGTTGAAAGTACGTATACAAATGAAAAACTTACGGTGAAACTCATTGTTGCCGTGTCATGGCTTGTACATGCAACTTCTGGGCTCACTTGGTAAGAGATTAACGTTGTGTCTTGATACAGGTTCTGCTGCAATAATCATAACAAGTATCATAGTAACAACCATTACAACACGCCAGATAATATTGTACATATTCTATACGTAATACCTTTATAAATAATAACCATTTGGAAACTCAGATCGCAGAAAGAGCAACGTTATCTCTATTTTTTCTATTTACCCGTAAACGAATTACGTCCCTTGGACATAAAATGTCAACGAGTATCATTTTGCGTGCCATAGAGTGCCAGTGGCATTTCTGACGTGGTCACCTCTGTTGAAAGTACCGTATACAAATGAAAAACTTACGGTGAAACTCATTGTTGCCGTGTCATGGCTTGTACATGCAACTTCTGGGCTCACTTGGTAAGAGATTAACGTTGTGTCTTGATACAGGTTTGCTGCAATAATCATAACAAGTATCATAGTAACAACCATTACAACAACGCCAGATAATAATGTACATATTCTTTACGTAATACCTTTATAAATAAATAACCATTTGGACACTCAGATCGCAGAAAGAGCAACGTTATC
>JAWPHD010016743.1:0-48243 GCA_037043455.1 Cyrtodaria siliqua
AGTTATATGGTCAACGTTGATGTCCGTTAAATGAACGTACTAAAGAAAACCTTGTTGTTTGTTTTTCCGGAACAATGCTCAGTTGGTGATAATCTCCATATTCTGTTGCGCAAAGGTCACGTGTATCCTCCCAAAATTTGACCAGGACCTTCTAATGATACTATGTGTTCAATGTATGGGTGGGCCATGGCGCAACTGTTCACCACGTTTCATTTCCTATTGGTCGGCTGGTTTTGGAGCCTCGAGCTTGGGGTATTCAAGATGGGTGATACTGGCGGGTAGAGTAATTTAAAAAAACATCATAATTAGTTATAGCGCAAAAATGTAAAACATTGTGGTTGATGGCATTAATAACAACAACTATTTATTTCCAATGCTGTGCATCTTTTACCGCACAAAAATTCCGCGTGGGAAAATGTTCAGAAAATTGCTGGGAACACCAACCCGGCCCTGTGGGACGTAAAATTTCAGTCTGCTGATCTCTAGCACTTTAGATAAGGATTTTCAGAACAAAAATGTTTCTCTCAATGCCACGGGACCTTTTCCGCACAAAGGACACGCTAGCCTAAGAAAAACTTTTTATTTTGTTGTTATGCTTGCAAAATGAATAAAAAAAACACGTTTCATTCTGCTGATAATTATGAAGTTCTAACGGTTCTATTTTCACAGAGTCAGAATAGACTGTATTTAAAATCTCGTTCTCTGTCAGTACCTGTAATAGCTGTTATGTCTCCTCTATGACGTTGCAAACATGTGAACCTATGTCAGGAAATGTTTGTTCCAGCACAGGAAACGCATTTCTTAGTAACTGCTTACTCACTTTGTCGGTTGTGATATGTCGTTCCTCAAGGATCACTGAATATTCGCACGCAAAACCACTGGAAAAAAAAGAATGAAATTGTAATGTCTTGGTTCACTTCAGTACAGTTTCTCGTCTGTAAGACAACATCTGTAAAAAAAAAAAGAAGAGAACAAATGGGTCCTATAAGAAATCACAGCACCCAAACGTAGTGCACCGTAGATACCGCACTGTACCACAAACAAGAGAAAATTAACTATACAATGAAAACATGCAATCCAGCACAGAAAGAGTGGTGAAGACAGGAGTCACCGCCGTTGGAACCGGTCAGTGAGCAATTTGGCCCATCGGTTAGCCATCGATTTCTAAGCTGTACGCAACAATCGCTATTATCCCTGTCTTCAGCGCTCAGATTGACAAGACATGTGTAAAATACATGTACATCCCATCAAAAAAGGAAATCTCTAATAATAAAGTCCACATCCAAATAACTATTAGAAAAGAACTTACACGTATACACGTATATGTCATGTAAATACATATATAAATAAAACATAATTAGAAAACACCTCAGGATGTATCACAAATGTACTGAACAACCACATCAGTTGTAGTCTCAAGAGAAAACCAATCTAAGGTACGACCAGAACCCTCGGGACAAAGGTTCATAGCACCAACCTCCACTTTCTCAGTCAGATCCTCTCAGACCCCTTTAATTTCCGACGTTTACAGATCACGATCTCCCATTAGATAACGGTTGCTGATTATGGACTAGTCGCAGACATGTTTTTAGGTGGGTGTATGTACTTTTCCAGCAGGTTTTTCGTTGCGGGCGATATCACTTTGAGAAATATCAAAGTAGTTTATGATAACGAAAACACTTGCTGAAGAAGTTTACTTGTAATAACTTGATTTCGATAACCTGAAATCCTTAACACCGTTATATGTTGTTTAAAAGAAACGATACACGCCTATTCATAATGACGACCAAACCCAAGACAACCTAGTTTGAATCAATTTCTAACACAGTAACTGCATGTATAGGATCTTATGACGTGTAATGTGACCACGTGACAATAAAACGAGAACTATCTTACAAGCTATATTTTTAAAATGTACTGTTCGGTGTTTGGGATAATTTCGTTGACATTTGCAGGTATAATTTGAATATGATCTTCTTCTTAAAATAAAATAAGATTTTTTTCTGAACGTATCACCCGCCACACACGAATGTTATGAGGTAGGTTTAATTAACCTACTTGAACTTTCTATTTCCCAAACTATAAAAGATTCTATTCTTTCTCTTGATATAAAATGATGAAGGGTAATATCTTAACGTGTGTCTGACAAAGCATGAAATGATTTTGTTGTTATTCAAACATTGTTTTGTAAAGAAGAGAATCTATATGTTTCTCTTCATATTTTCATCCCTATAAAACGGGACAGTGTAAGTAAAGAATCCGCGCCAGGGTATATTCTCTAAACCTCTAACAAACAAGGCAGCATTAATGTATATATAAATATAAAAAATATATCATAGAAAACCCAATGCAAGTACTCATTGACTTTGCAGAAGCCAGCAGAGCAACAACAGAACAAACCATTAATATACTATGACAGATTTAAGACAAACACTACCGTGCTTTGAGGATGTAAGTAGACGTCATCATAGAGTCCACAATCTGTCCGGTATCGACACAACCAGAGTGAAAAGCATTGGTGTCGAACTGTAAATGGGTCAACCTCGAAACATGCAGTGTGTTGCACAATGATAGGGTCATAACCTCTTTTTGATAAGCCTTTTAACACGTTTAATAAAGACTTGTATGAAGGTGACTATGACCAAGGATCTTACGAAGTTTGTAAATGACGTCACCGTAGAAGTCACTTGGTGATAGTCCCTTGTCGGCAGGAGAGTTCTTAAATAACTATTTTATTTTGAAAGTAGATCTAAGTGGAGAGAAATTACCAATCTCAAAATAAAAAACGCCATCTCCCTTGTCATAGATTTGACCAAATCATCTGAGTGAAATTTACACACGAAACAATTAGAAAGAGAAAAGATAATCCGGAGAAAAACAAGTATAAAAATGACTTTCTGGCCTTGACTTATACCAAACCAAACGATCTCTAAGTCCTAAGGAGTATGTGCTCCTACCAAAGGAAGACGCCGTCTCTTTTTGAATTTATATATTGACCTCATGAGCGAAGACACCATATATTCCGTCACGTTTGCCGTTTTAAGAGAAATTGAATGTCCGAATTTAAACGTTTTTGATCGCCCTTGAGCATTGGATCGCAAGCTCACCCCTTGAGCATAGATTAATAACGTGTTTAGGTATGAGTTCACGCCCAACAGTCGTGTCACATTCCTCTGGAAAATGGCCATATTTATTAGGTGCATATGTTGCCTATGAAATATTATGATGTTGAATTGATGTATTGTAACATATCTGCAATAAAATATTATTAAACAATTCCTCCTGGAAAAAAAAAATGTGGCTGTTCAAATAAACGCCGCATATATAAATATAAGAAACAATGAAATATATATACCGTTATCTTTGTGACCGAGCTATAATTTCATAGTCAAGTTGCTGTTGCAATTTGCGTTAGTCATATTGAGGGATGGGCGCTATTTATGTTTTTCTACGTCAACGCAAAGACATCGTACCTGTTCTTTTAAACCCAATACAGATATATTTCATTCTTTAAAATAAATTAAGGTATACATTCAGGAAATCGATAAACGTAAAGTTCAAAAGTAAAAAATAAACCCGAGTTCAATAATGAGGTTTGGTAATATTCTTAACTGTTTGAGATCAGTACATTATAAAATGGATTTAATATATATGGTACAATAATGAAATTCTTAAATTTACAATTATGTAGCCCTCTTTCTGACCATTGGGGTCATTTCACACACTCCCACGCCCCCAAACATGTTAAATATGAACATTAGCTTGTGGTCTTCTAACTTTGTTTAAATCGAGACCCTGCTTTTTTTTATCCCGCCCCGTGGGTCAAAAATGTTACAAAAATGTTATATATAGTAATATTTCTATAAAATCATGGTTTGTGTAAACATACATTGCCGATTTTCGTGTTTGGTATGCAGAAAGTGTTCCTCCATTTAAAAGTTACTGTTTCCATTCCATGTATGTGTACTGGTCGCACTATTGCATTTGGTTAAAGTGTATGAAACTGTCTCAGAGCTGTGGTAGGACTTGTGTCAAGTCTGCTGTTTTTTTCTTCTCTCCCCATCCGTGATCTTATTTGATTTTTACAACTGTTTGCTATTTCCTCCCGACATGACCGCGCTATATCTCAAGACAGCTATTTCCACGCTTGCATAAAGCACCTGTTCTGTAAATTTGAGATGTTTTTAAAACCTATACTGTAACATGTTTTTAACACTCACTGTGCATTTTTTCGTGTTGTATCGAGAACATTTCAGATTATAGACTTTGGCAAGTTCAAATGTTTCAATATTCAGATATTGCAATATTCAATAATTGCTCATTTTATCTTTGTATATTGACCCATTCATATTCTATATTTCGGTTATTTAAGTATTCAAGTAACTGATATAGTTTATATTGTATAGTTTGTCATTTACTTAGATGATGAGCGTACATTTGTGTTACGTCTAGCGTTGACATTAAAGACATTTTCTATAGTTTTTTCTACATAACAGATTTTCTTTAAAACTTTTTGTACTCAGTAAGTCTGTTAGTAATATATAGATCAGAAAAGGCAGAAAAATAATGGTAAGGTCAACTCATCCTTGTTTAGAAATTGTTAAAAAATAATTTGTAATGCCACCGTCATGTCAATCTGTCCAAAAATTTGAACAAGTCCATGAAATAGCTAAATAAGATATTTTTGAAGTCTAATCATTTATTCATTGGTCACAATTCTGCTAAAATTGTAGTTAAAGTAAAAGAACATTTTAATTACAATAACATTTAAAGCGTCATCTTTATGTAAAACGCTATATTTTTTTTACAAAATCTGTTGAGACCATTACCACAATTTATGCACAAATTAGCCCAGTAATGATACAATTTCCTTTTTTTTTTTTGTATGTTCCCAATAACAGAATTGTTTTAACTTTCTAAGCACATAGTTTAACATATATAAAAAACAAAATGTGCATTAAAAATGATAGGTCCCCATGCTTGTTTAGAAAAGGAATTTGAAACCCTACCCCTATGCTAAAAGGCCAAGTTTTGTATGAAATTATAATAGAAATGGTATATTTTCCTTTTTGTTATGGGTCCTAATAACAGAATTTGTTCAAACTTCCTAGGCACTTATTTGAACATATATTTAGGACAATATATTCAATTAAATTTATAGGTCACCATGCATATTGAGATTTAATTATTGGGTTTTGGAACCGTACCATTATGCTTAAATTTTTTAATTTTGTTGGGAATTTTTTCAAAATGCTATATTTTTCCTATTTTATATATCTAATAATAGGCCTTTATTTAAATTAAGACCAAGTAAAAAAATTAAAAAAAAGTAAAAAAATTAAATAAAAAAAAAATGCACAAAGAAAAAAATTCAAAAAGAATTTCAAAAAAATAAAGAGAGAAGAAGACAAAAAATTACAACTAGACATCAAAAAGCAACATTCCTGTAAATTTGTAGGAAATTCCATCCAATAGTTTTAGAAGAAAAGTCGCCCAAAAAAGCTGCGCATGGGAAAACTACAGCAAATGCCTTTAAAAGATCTTACATTTAACGTTAGCATTGTTACCTTTAGTGAGGTGATTGTAACCGTTACCGAAGGTTGTTACCTTCAGCGTTCAAATTGTTACTTTTAGGTCATATACCAGCTATTGCATTTTCCATAGGACATGATGACATTTTGCCCTTCAAAATATATTTATAAATCCCACTGGCTTAAAAAAACACTAACATTTCTAAAGAACTAGCTTAGATACACTAAACAAGAGGACCCAAGAGGACCTGTATCGCTCTACTTGTTATATGGTGTCCATGGTGGGGTGTGGGTGGGGGGTGATAGAAGGATTGTGTGTAAGGATATGGCAATATCAAACTAGTTTTTATATAAACTGTCTTCAATTACCAAGATGTATTTAGCTCAAGTTAGGCTGGCTTTAAAACACATCAATAAACCACTCAACCCAAGTTTCACAATGTGGGCCCAGGAGCGGGGCCAAATTTGACCACAGGGTCAGTATTTGATCAAACTTGGTTAGTGGACCATAAGCTGGTAAATACATACATATTAAACCTCTGGCTTTTGTAGTTTCAGAGAAGAAGATTTTTTAAAAAGTTTTTTGCTATGTAACTCTATGTAAACATGTGAACCCTGGGGAGGGGCCAAATTTGACACCCAGGGTCACCATTCAAACAACTTGATAGAGGACCATAAGCTGAGTGTTAATAAAAAATATTAAACCTTTGACTCTTGTAGTTTCAGAGAAGAAGATTTTTAAAGTTTTTCCCTATATATAAGTCTATATAACACTGTGACCCCTGGGCGGAGGCCAAATTAGACCCCATGGTCACCCATGTGAACAACGTTTTTAGAGGAACATAAGCTGATAATAAACACAAAATATTAAACCTTTAGCCCCTGTAGTTTCAGAGATGAACGTTTTCTCCCTATATTCAGTCCATGTAAAACTGTGACCCCTGGGATGGGGCCAAATTTGACCCCAGGGTCAACCATTTGAACAAAATATGGTATAGGACAATAAGCTGATGCTAAATACAAAATTATTAACCTTTGGCGTCTTATAGTTTCAGAGAAGAAGATTTTTTGAAGTTTTTTCCCCCATATAAGTCTATGTAAAAATTGTGACCAACTGGGGCCGGGCCAAATTTGCGCCATGGTCACCATTTGAACAAACTTGGTAGAGGATCCATAAGCTGATAATAAATAAGAAAATATTAACCTTTATCTCTTGTAGTTTCATAGAAGAAGATTTTGAAGAGTTCTACATATAACGCCATGTAAAATTGATCCAACACAGGGTACCTTAAGCTCCCATTAAAGAAAAAAAGAATCAAGGTTTCTTATCAGAAACATTTTTTTAAATAAATAATAAAAAGTTCAAAACCCACGAACCCAAGGTTTCTTTTGGGAGAAAAAAAAGAAAAACGATATGCCTCCAGTGGGATTTGAACCCCGAACCCTGGGGTTTCCAGTGTACATTACAAAATATTGAAAATGGGCCATAACCATAACTCCGGTGTTACTTATTCGATCTGGCTGTTTTTTTTCAAACTCCGGTGTTACTTATTCGATCTGGCTGTTTTTTCAAACTCGTCCGAGCTTTCATTGATATCAACAATCTGGCCAAGCTTGGGAAAGATTGAATACAAAATGTAGGCACTAGACTGCTCACAAGGCTGAAAATTGCATTTTTGATAATTCAAGGGCACATAACTCCGGTGTTCCTAGTCCGATATAGCTGGTTTCGAACTTGTTCGACCTTTCATTGATATTAACAATCTGTGCAAGTTTGATCAAATACTAAATGAAGGTGCTAGAGTGTTCACAAGGCAGAAAAACGCCTTTTTCAGAAAAAAACAAAGGCCATAACTCTGGTGTTACTAATCCAATTTAGCTGATTTTCGAACTTGTTCAAGCTTTTATTGGTATTAACAATCTATGCAAGTTTGGTAAAGATCAAATAATAAATGAAGGTGCTGGAGTGTTCACAAGGAAGAAAATGGCATGTTTCAGGAAAAAAGGGTCATAACTCCGGTGTTACTGATCCGATGTAGCTGGTCTTCGTACTTGTCCGAGCTTTTATTGATATTAACAATCTGTGCAAGTTTGGTAAAAATCAAATAATAAATGAAGGTGCTGGAGTGTTCACAAGGAAGAAAATGGCATGTTTCAGGAAAAAAGGGTCATAACTCCGGTGTTACTGATCCGATGTAGCTGGTCTTCGTACTTGTCCG
The DNA here is from genome assembly GCA_037043455.1 of Cyrtodaria siliqua. Taxonomy (NCBI): domain Eukaryota; kingdom Metazoa; phylum Mollusca; class Bivalvia; order Adapedonta; family Hiatellidae; genus Cyrtodaria; species Cyrtodaria siliqua. The sequence goes on from JAWPHD010016743.1 coordinate 7,751, forward strand.
AGCTTTTATTGATATTAACAATCTGTGCAAGTTTGGTAAAAATCAAATAATAAATGCAGGTTCTAGAGTGTTCACAAGGCTTAATATGGCATTTTTCAGCAAACAAGGGCCATAACTCTGGTGAAATTAATCCGATCTGGCTGGTTTTCAAATTTTTCCGAGCTTTCATTGATATAAAGACACTGGCAAAGTTTCGTAAAGATCCGATAAATAATGAAGGCCCTAGCGTGTTCACAAGGCAACGGTTAACGGACGGACGGACGGACAGCTCGTCATCCCATAAGCTCCTTCGGGCAGTAGAGCTAAAAATGATCAGGATAATGTAGTGCTTTCAGCCTCTAATAGTCCACTGAAGGTGGGCACCCCCAGAATGGCAGTATATAAATTTTACTTTTTACAAATATTACCTCAGTACAATTTTATAAATAAAAGTGAAAATTTCAATCAAAATATCCTAAATGAACATGTTTTATGATGGAAATATAATATGTTGATGTTTTATGGGGATTTGTTATGATTTGGGTACTTTCATCCAATCAGAATCTACCTTAAAAACTGACTATATGCCCCCATAGATAAATCAATAGTGTTTTGTAACCTAATGTGTATTGTAAGCTTTAGCTTTGTTAAGGATGTTTGCTGGGCACGTTTTGATATCTTCAAACGAGTATGAGAGTGGACCTTTGGAAACGGCCGAACACGATAAATACAAAATATTGCAGTCTCGGTTTGATTGAGACTGTTCATGAATGGTAGTGAATACTAGTGATATATGCTTGCTACCGTTCACGCCCACTAGCCCCGGGTTGATCAGAACTCATTATTCATAAAGTCAATAGTACAGAATTTTAACCATTCCGAAGATGGCATGCATATGGCGGTGGACATGCGTCTAAGAATTTCATTTTTTAAATCATATGGATATGTCAAATTTTAAGCAATTTATTTTTCTTCATATTTTTCCGTCATTTGTGATGAACAAAATAGCGGGTATGGGTAGTTCTGAGTAGAATTTATCCTTTTGCTATAGAAAAAAATAAGATTTTTGTTTTTCATTAATGGAATCAGGGCTTTATATGACGGGGATATGACACCACAGTACTAACGCTGTTAGTGTGTTTGTGTGTGTCGTTCTAAGGTTTATAGACCGTCCGCCAACAAACACGACAAGTGTCCCTGCCGCGATGGGCACAGTAGAGTCTGGTCTGTTCTAGTTGAATGTGTTGGTTGATCTAGTGCTGCTGCTGTGTTGTCGCTTCTGTTGTATGTATGTAGATGGTGTGTCGCTTTCGCTCTGTGTAGTTCTCGCTGTGGCGGTGAAGTGGTCTGGTCAAGGTGGTCTACATCCGCTAGGATGGTTGTCTCTACATCCGCTACTGGTCGGGTTCTCTGTTTGGGGCCACACCCATCACAGTATGACCCCTGCGCCGCACACACCGCCCGACATCCTTTCCCCTCGGTCTACTGTCAATTGTAAGCCGGACGTGGCCACCGGACTCGACTTCAGGATATGTGGACGTCAGATGATGTGTGCTGTGATGGGACGCAGGAGACATCTTCACTCTTGGTCAAAATGACAGTCAAGCTTCTAAACCGAGACAAACCAGTTTAGTAGTACCGGTGATTACTATGACTAACGCTGTTATGTTCTGAAATAACTTGTCGTTCAGGTAAACATTGCAGTTATCGATTTTTACTAGGTTTATCGTGACGGGTAGCGAGAGACCTGCGGTGCTGCACACCTATTTACATTGCAAACAGACATTATATATTCATATTTTAACTAGATTATTATATATTTCATATCACCAGAAAGCCAAATAAATAACCTTTCTAATGATTTTATTCCAAATAATGGTTAGATAAATAGGCGATATGTTGAGATAGAAACGAAATAAAACACTTTTTTTTTGTTTCTTGCGTCTTTTTTTGACCATGGTACAGATGTTATTAAATACATATGATGTATATGATGAAAAAGCCAAACAAATCATCGTCCTAGTGACGTTATTTTATTTCAAATAACGATTAATTAAACGTGAGAGATCTCGAGTTGGAAAAAGTTTCACACGCTATATTTTCTTTTCTCATGCAATTTCGCAATCACCGTGCTATTTCATGCTTTTTGTCGCTGTATAAACAAATTTTAATTACTATTTAAATGATTGTCAAATAAATAGTCTTCATCGTGATGGTGTTAATGCTTTTACAAACAAAGAAAATCTCGAATCGGCAAACAAAATATAACGCGTATATATTTAACAACTGGCAACATTTTGAGTTGATTAAAATGTAAAACAATTTTAGTAACATTGTGCTAATTCGTTTGCATTGTGTGAAATAAAAAAATCTCGTGTTTAATGTATTCTCTTGTCATAACTAACTATTGAGAACACTTAACAAATACACAATCACATATAAATAAAAAATAAAACTGACAAACGTGTAAATGCCAATTTAAACAACGCATTATTATTGTGTGTTTCTTCGCGGTTTTAAAGTCGCCTAATTTACAAACTTTTAATTAGCTAAGCTTTTTGACAGACTCTAAATGTAATTAGTCAAAATTAAAATTCTCTATTAAAATCATCTGAATGATTGTAAAGTGCTCTTATTTCAAAGTTGCTCGTTCGCATTAAAAGGAATGTCGCAAAGGCTATTTTGTTAATGTTGATGATTTAAATCTTGATCTGTTGTTAGGCAAGTTTACCGCAAGTGAAAAAAAGCGTACGCCATAAAAATATATAATATTACATAACATCCTGTCATAAAGTTTGGTGACCCACGTACACACTAATTTACAATAAACACAAGGACACATGGTAAGCTAGTGTACAATACCCCCATGGTGCGAGATCGAGTCCTGGGGTCCTTTATAACAAATTAAAGTTTAAGATGTATAGATCGCCATTTTTCCGATAAAAAATCTCAAAATGGCAAGTTTAAAATTACCTTTTTCTTACCATAAAAGTCATAAACCCACTTAAAAACTACAGCAAACACTACTTCAATGTATTTTATTACTTGCAATTATCGACAGGTAATATTAAGGTGAAAAAAGAAGCTTAACCCTGTAAACAAAATGAACATGATTATCAAGGAGAATTTTTTTTTTAGAAAAAAAGGCCAAGTTAAACAAAGTTTTTTTGTTGAAACCAAATCCAAAATCCACTTAAAAACTACGGCAAACACTATTTTAATATGTCTATTATTACTTACAATCAACGACTGGTACGATTAAAGTGCAAAAAAAAAGTTTACCCTCGTACAAAAGTGAACATGATTATGCAGGAGCAGTCTTTCTAATAGGACATGCGCAGTGAAGCAGTCGTCTAGTGAACGACAAGTGTTTGGCGTACCGATCAAATTATTTATCATCCCAGATGGAATACATATATAAAAGTAGATACTGATCTAATGTTATATTTGATCTCTATGTCAGAATTGTGTGTACAGTATTTAAATTGAAAATGTCAAAATAGCTCAAAAATTTGTGTGATTTAAAGAATGTTTAATAACAAATCAATAGAAGCCTGATGACCTATATATGTTTTACTTGTCTTGAAAGAAATGTCTTTGGACCTTGTCATATACAAGTTTTGAAAAAAAGTTGAGCATTAGAACGTAATTTTTTTTTTATCTTGAATTATATTTTTAGTAAAAAAAGACGAATGAGGAAAGATATGTATATATGTAATCGAAAATTAATCATTGGTTTTCAATATATATAATGTTATGAAAAAAAATGTGAAAATGTTCAATGCTCTATTTTTACTCTTTTTAGTGAAATTTTACAGTTAGAAATATGCGTCTTCTTCAAAGGCGTCTAGTGGAAAAAAAAGTGGGATGACCTATCCTTTGTTTTTTATAATTTTCTATCTAAATGATACCAAGGAAGCTTTAAATATCAATTTAAAAAAAAATCTCAGCACTACGTCTTTTCCCAGCCAACCTCCTTAAACGCATTACAGCTGGAGTAGGCCACTGTTGCAGAAAAAGCTATGTGCACAATTAAACAAATTGTGTAAAATAACTAACAACTAGAGAAATAGGGCGAATACTTTATTCTTTAAATTATGATTACTCCCAGTATTGTTGTCTGTAATCGAATACTACTATGTATAATTAAATTATCAAGTTATTAAGTAATTAAATAACTGGTTTATTATAGTGTATGTACAGTGTTATATGTATATATCCGACCCAACGGGTTTTTACGTCATGTAGCAGATCCAGTGGATTTTACGTCACTTTATATGTAAGAGGATGCATTTCTTTTTTAAAACAACTGATATAAGACAATTGTAATTCAATTATTTTTTGTCTTATAACATATCTAAAACAAATCCTCGTATGTTAAACTTCCCATTCAATTTAAAGTGATTTTTTAAAATATTTACTATGTATGATCGAAGGAAAAGATGGTTGATTTTATGTTGTTACATGAGTTATGGTCCTTTGAATTGTTTGACATATATACAAGACAGTGGAAATCCTCATGTGGCTTACTGCCCATTCAATTTAATACGTATAGTTCTCATATATTTATGATGTTTCAGTATGAAGTTATTGTGATCATAAAGGCAAGTGATATTGGTGCAATAAAGTGCAAGGGTCGAAGGGGCAGATGCGGGGGTATATTTGTCAGCCTTTAGAGACAATTCTAGTTTTATTTACCACTAAACCCTCTCTTCATACAATATCAAACATGTTACTTTCCTTCATATACATTGCAGAAATGGCAATAACAAGGCAATAGCCAATTAGACTGAACAATTAATAATTCAAGGATTGTTTAGATAGTATTTCACTCGGATGGTAGATGGCCATTCACCTTTAATGAATCGAGATGCTAATATAAATACTTGATAAATACTTCAAGATTTCCGTGTATCACTTTAAAGACTAGCGGGGTGTAAACCACTCTTAAACCATTATATTAACCAGGGAGTACGTTATAGGGAGGAGAAACGGGTTCATAAACGCTCTAGTTTATCGATGTATGTTGTCGCGCTAGAACGCCGCCATTTACTATTTTATCGATACAGGTAAATCGATCGTAAGCGCGTTACATTTGAAAAGTTAAAATTTCAGCCAACATCTCAAATTAGGCAGATTTTACAGCCCCTTTTTACGGCTTTCTGTTATAATCAACATCACGAAATTAAATTCTTGACAAAGATAAATATGTCTACTATTCACTTTTTGTTATTATTAATGCCGAATATAACCCATACTTCGTATCTCGTTTGCAATAGCTCCACACCATTTTTAATTCTATGAAATTAAAAATTTAGCTGATATCTCAAAAGGCACATTTTCATCACCTCTTTTTAGGCTTTGTCTTATAATCACCACCATGAAATTACCTTCTTGACAAAGATAAATATGTTTACTATTCACTTTTTGTTATTATTAATGCCTAAATAACCCGTAGTCTAGTATCTCGTTTGCAATAGCTATACACTGTCACCATTTTTTATTTGGCGCAGAGTGGCGCCATCTTTGTTACACGGAACCGTCTGGTAAAATGTGCTTTTAAACATGCAAACAAATACACGCTCTGTATCAGAGGACACAATGTGAATACATAATACTTATGTTTACATTTAGCACCTTTATTGAGTTTGTAAGTGTAATAATTTATAAGAATTTGCTGTTTTTCACACACTCGCGAAACAACCGGAAGTAGTCATTTTCACGAAGAAGTGAAACACATGCGCGACAACATAAATCGGCAAAACGAGCCCGTTTCTCCTCCCTATAACGTACTCCCTGTATTAACTCAAGTATATTCGGTATTAAATACTGTTCATTTCAACACATTGACACCGCCCCTTTTGTAGTATTATCAAATAACAAAATTAACTCTTAAACATCATATGAACATTTTCTGATAGTCTCGGAGAGAAACATATATTGAAAACTGCTACTAAGTTGTATGTGAAAATAAGTATTATTTGCATGACGTAGATACTAATTGTACCACTGCGTGACTGCACGGGAAAATGAGGTAAATCTGAAATGTATACCTGCACAACTATTGCCAGACGTCATCAGATAAAATCTTATTCTGGCTTTTCACAGGTATTGCAATGTGTGAATTGGGTGTATTGATTTCGATATAAACAAACATAAACATGTTCATGAAACAAAACGTAGCCGGAGAACTTCAAACAAGTACACATTTTCAATTTTCTTACATATAATTAATTAAAAGGTGTTTTCATTTGAAGTTTTTAATTGTTCTTCGTTATTCTACCATAGGTTTACCTATATTGTTGGTGCCATAAAATGAACAAATAGCAATATGCAAAAAAATATTTTTTAAAATTTATTGATAATGTTTTGTCTTATAGACCGTGAGCCATACATTTTTTTGTTACCATCTCAAGGGACAAATTCTTACTAGTACCATGTTATTGAGTACCTTGTAGAGAAACAAAAAATCCATGATAGCAGTGTGAACAGGGTAGCTGATTCCTGTTATTAGAGTTATCTCCCCCTTTTAAGCAAAACTCTTGTTTCTTTAAAAAAATCGTTTTCGCTGAAACTAGAAGAGCTACAGGTCTAATATTTTGCATGTGTTATACATTTAGGGTCCTCTACCAAGAATTTATGAAATGGTGACCCCAGGGTCAAATATGGCCCAGCCCCGGGGGTAACATTTTTCATACAGTTATATAGGAAATCTTTAAACAATAAATGATTTTCTCTAAAACTGTAAGAGCTAGAAGTCCAATATTATGCATGAAGCATAAGCTTATGATCCACTAGCAAGTTTGTTAAAATGTTGACCCTGGGGTCATGTCTGGCTCCGCCCCAGGGGTCACTTTTGTTCAAATCGTGACTCTGTGTCCAACTATGGCCCGGTTCTGGGGTTAAAGTTTTACAAAGAGTTATATAGGAAAGTCCATAAAACTATTCTTTTTCTGATATTACAAGAGCTAGAGGTCTAATACGATGCATGTAGCATAAGAGTATCGATCTCTACCAATTTATTTTGTTAAAATGGTGATCTTATGGTCAAATGTCGCCCGGTCCCGTGGGGTCACATATTTACATAGAGTTATGTACGAACGTCTATAAACATCTTCTCTGAAACTACAAGAGCTAGAGGTGTAATAAGCTACATGTCGCTTAAGATTATTGTCCTGTACCAAATAATTTAAATGGTGTCCCTTGAATCAAGCCTGGAATCAAATTTGGCCCTGTTCCGGGGGTCACACTATAACATTGAACTATATAGGAAAACATATTCAAACAGCTTCTCTGATACTTCAAAAGCTAAATAATAGTTTCGCATGTACCATAAGCTTATGATCCTCTACCTAGTTTGTTCAAATGACGTCAATGGGGTCAAATATGGCCACTACGGGGGTCACAGTTTTACAGATTTATATAAAAAAAGTGTTGTTTCTTAAAACATGCGAGCACTTTGAGACAAGGTGAGTGGGTCTCTTGTTTATGGCTTGAAGTTGTACACTTTTCATAAAATCGCTTCAAAAGTTTTAAACGAACTGAAATATATAGAGCATGTGACTTTTGATAAGGTATTCCATTATGAAGACTTAACCATGTTTACAAATCGCATATTGAATAAACCACGAACTAAAATCACAAAGTAGACCACTGCATTTTCGACAAATTGCAAAAAAAACAGAAAGAAAAAGAAAAGGCATTTTACGGTTTAACTGTTGATTTTTAGGTGTTTGTTATACAAATTTTAAAATAACCCGCTAAATTACGACAAAATTACACTACAAAACCAGTTCAACTCAAATAATAATGCGTATATGTGTCGCTTAAAAGTATATGTTTATTCATGGGTTTTTGTAATATCCGTAATTGAATAAGTGTAAAATGAATTATCCATTTTTTTTGTCTGGCTGGTTAAAGCTTTTTATATTGTATCTATAGAGTTTTGATTCTCAAACGATGTAAGTTATATATATACCTGGTGGTCAGTAGGTTTAGAAACGATGTACATATGTTTGTAAAATGTGGCTGTTGTTGGCGGGATAGCTACTTGCAGTAGCACCTGTATGTCGGATATAGCTTTTAGAGTAAACATCAGTAAACTAATCTCGATGCACTGGGTATGTTATATTGTCACATTAAGTTATATTATTTAAATCAGTTAATATGTAAGGAGTATTCTTAACTGCCCTTTTTTCCCAAGGCATTAATTGCCAAGTTTATCAAAACAGCAATGAGCTGGGCATATATAAGTTGTAACTCGACATACATGAACTTGGTGCTAACTTGCTAGATAAGAGAGACCGGTGTGAACCCAGCTTCTTGGATATAACCTTTATGACGGATTAACATTTTAGTTGTATGTGCTTTAATGCAGTCATCCTGTTTGAGCGCATACAGCCTGTTGATGCAGTGGATAGCACGGGGGACTTTAAATTCAGAGGACCCTGGTTCAAGCCTCACCGGAGCCAGTGAATTTTGTCGGTGTGTTCTTGGTCAAGCCACTTTTACCCTCGTCCGTCGGATTGGGACCTAACCCAGGCGATCCCGTGTATCGCTTGTTTTTTTTCTCCCATCATGTTAAAGAAACATAGGTGTCTATTCGTCAGTAGGGCAGGTTCCTAAATGCCTATATAATATATCCCCCAACCCCTTAACCCACCCACCCACCCACACACACACACACACACACACACACACACACACACACACACACACACACACACTCCCCTCTCACTCTTCAATACACCTTCCTTTTTAGGTAATAATCATTCCACTTGCACTTGCATGCGCAAAAAGTAGGGTTAATGCTTACTATCCTAGGTTAATTCCATACTCTAAATCAAGTACGGAGAACATCACAACCTATGTTTAGATACATATCTGTTTAGATACATATCCTAAGCAGGTGATATTGTAACAACTGCACCAATACTAACAAATAGTTGCCATGGTAAGTAGTTAGTACAGTGATCTGGGTATCACCCTAAAGATATTTCTTCGTCGACGCCGTGTGGTTACCGGGCAAGAATATGACCACTGCATATCCAGGCATAGGGATAAAATTTCCCCGAATTCATGTTAATTTTGTCATTTGTGTTCATTATTTTCATCATGAAACCTGTATTGTTTCAGGTGCTACTCAGTGGTGGCAGTGATCGTGGCTCCAGCGAAAAATGGAGAGTTTACTAGAGAATTTGCAGCAACTCTGCAGTTCTGCAGGTAAGAAGGTTCTAGGCACATTCTGCAAATTTTTATCTAGATGTTAATGAAGAGTGAGCCGGGTCGAATGTTCATTCCTGTTGGCGCCATATAACATGTTTGTGTTGGTGCGCCGTAAAACCCCAATTCAATTCATCTTCGTCGATTCTTTTTTTCAGTAACACAAAAATGGTTTGTGCAAATGCATATTCTACTATTTTTACATGTCATATGCAGAATTCTTTATTGTGTTGTATATGGGTGGAGTAATTCAGGTGTAAAAATCCTTAAAATATGCATAAATTGTAATTAAAAAGTATTAAAATAACTTTTAAGATTTTGCGTTGCAATATGCAATGTTTAATTCATGTATTTATGTGTAATACATAATCCAATTGTGTAATCATAATAAGTATTGCGATGACGCATACACCTAAAAAAGACTTTTGTTAAAAAAGAACACGTTAAATTGCACATTTCCTTTATCTAGAATCCTTTGGACTATGTGTTTTCTGTGCAATATATGTATATATCAGAACATGTTAATACTATTTATGTTGCAGTTACTTTGAGGAAGGCTTATACTTCCAGTTTGGCATGTGTCTCAACTTATCAGGCTTACTTATGAACACATATGTGCAATGCCATGTACTTAATTTCATCAATATATCATAACAATCCATTATTCATATTATAATATTATTTAAATCATGTAGAAAGGTTGTAAATTACTGATTCTTACAAGTTTACACGTATATTGTAAAAAATATTAACTAAACTAAATGCATAAAAATGTGTCAATAGTGGGTGGGGTAAATTGACTTCTAATTTGAAGCAAAAAAGAGATTTTAAACTGAATTCAGTGCTAAAAAAGAGCTTTATTTACGCTTTATGTAACTCAATGAATTGTAAACTTAAGTGCATCTTTAAAAAGTACATCAATAATTATTCACACAAGCATGACACTCAAAAATGAACATCAAAAATTTATATGAAAACGCTACAATGATAACCTATTAATGTTCGATTTTTTTTATATAAGCTACCTGTTCCAGACTGCTATCATAGAAAAATGTAATCTATATACATTGCTCTTTTCAAAAAGTGATGGTAGAATTTGTCCCTTGAGTTGGTAACAATATCGAAAATTTTGGGTCCTGGCTCAAGGCCTATTATATGCAATTTACGAACAAACACTAACAGAACACTAGTTTTATAGAAATCAAGATTAACATGTTTCTCTAAAATATTTTTTTAAATTGTATACCATTATTAAAATATTGCTTTACTGTAATTGAAAAAAACCTGATCGGTTTGTATAAATATCTAAAATGTACTTAGATAAACATCCGCCTGGGACCATTTGCATTATATTTCATTAAACAAGTATGAAAGGGGAAATTTGGAAATCGCCGACCACGATAAATGTAAAAATATTGCAGTCCCGGTTTGATTGAGACCCTTCATTAAGGTAGTGAAACATTCTTGCTGCCGTTCACGCCCTGTAGCCCCGTGTTGAGCAGAAGCCATTATTTAAAATGTCAATTGCAACCATCAAGAAGATTAATGCTCCTTTTAAACCTTTTCCGAGTCCAAATAAATTAAACAGAGCTTTGTCAATTGCTTTATTTGAATGATTTATCGTGTTTATTATGGCACTACATAACTCGCCTTTCAGATTACTTTGTCCTTGTCAACACAGTGGAAGCTATGCACGCACTAATGTATCATTACCAGCCACTCAACACTATATTTCACAATGTTATGCTTTATTGTGGAACTCTAATTACGGAAACTGGGTGGTAGTGCTGAATTCGATATTCAATTAATACTTTTATTATGAAGTTGACTATAGTTCTACCAATTAAGACATTCAACACAATAGGAGTTGTAATTCGTTACGAAATGATTTCAAACTGTCAGGATACTCAGATGCCATATTGTCGGAACAAATCAAACTTATTCCGTATTAGTTTCGTATAATAGTTTTTGAAATATTTTAACATTGTATGGTTATAACAGTTATCGATATATACTGAACAAAAAAAGAAACTTCCGCATTTGCATAGGGTTGACTTTGTTACATTTTGTACACCAACCTAGATACAATTTCATCATTTTATACTTATAACTCAATCATTCTGATCAATATTAATAATAATCAAAAACCAGAGATAGTGTGTTGCTGCTAAAACATGTTTTATTCAAATTGCGAAATCACTATATTTGTATTATGAAGGGAGGTAATCTGAAAATATTCATTCTTGAAAGTTGTATGGCGCAAAAGTGAGTGAACAGATCAGGTTACTTTTTCCGTCTTTTTGGTGCTTGGGTTATCTTCTGTTTATTTCAATTGAACAAAACTGTGTTACATCAAAGTTTAAACCACAAGACCCGGAAATGCTGTTTAAACCAAAACAAGGGGAATAACTGTGCGTACAAGTTTGATTCAAGGAAAATTGTTTTCATGACAGTGCTGGCCTTTTAAGAAGGGTATTAACATATAAGATCAAACAAAATATATTTTCATTGTGTCTACATGTATGGGTAAAGTTGCGGAAGTTTCTTTTTTTGCTGAGTATATTTCGTTCTCTATTATGTTTCATTACAGCTAAAGCAGGCAACTGTTGAATAAATGCTACGCACACGTTTTCCGGACTGACACTTACACATCAGTATTGTTGCCTGTTATTGAATATTACAACTAAGTTAGTAAGTAACAAAGTAATTGAATAACTTGTTTTATAGTGCTGTGTACAATATCATGTTGTATATTTACCCTACCCAACCGGTCTTTACGTCATATACCAGATCCAACGGGTCTTTAAATCATTTACCAAATCCAACGTGTGATTACGTCACTTGATGTTTTACAAACGTTTTAAAACCAACTTCCACTAAACAAGTATAATTCAAATTCATTTCCTTTGCACTTCCGATTTTAACAATCAAGGAACTGGATTGACCGATTTCAAAAACTCACCTTGCGAACTAATTTACAGTTGTTTTTTAATAAAAACACACAAAAAAACACACAAAAACACACACAAAAATAACAACACACACACACACACACACACACACACAACACATACACACACACACACACACCATAATTGTTCACGATTTGTTCTTCACATTATGTTTTGTACCTATAACCCTCTGTTAATGTAACCTTGATGCTTGACTTAACCTTAATGCTTGATGCTTGACTTACGATTGAAGCATGACCAGTGAGTTATTTCGTATTTCAAACACATGGTTATGTTAAAATCAAGGGGTGTAAATTATCAATAAAACCGCTCCTTTAGTTCGAACTTTATAGAGCCGAGACGAAGTTCGGACGTATACGAACAGAATAACCGATCTACAAAATAATCAAACTTAGCTTTTCTTTTACTTTAGTACATGAGGGTACAGCATAAACATACAACTTGCATTGATTAATACAATGAAATGAAATCAAATCAAATCATTTTATTTGTGTGAAATCCAAACAAAACACTGGATAGATACCAAGTACATTCAAAACAGACATGACAGGAGCAATAATAATAATAATAATAATAATAATAATAATAATAGTTTTAAGCATTACAGTTACCAGATTGTACTAACACGTGATAGCAGCAAGATATTTACCTTATTATGCCACTAATTGTTATATTAACAACGCCATTTATATAATTAAGAAAGGGATTGTCTAAGCACATACATCTTGTGGATCCTTAAAATACATATTGATATCGTAATCATAAACACATTTTAGATGATTCATCTATCAAGTTAAACGATGGGTAACACTCATTAATAGCATTTATCATTTTAGATCTCTCAGGTTCTAACATACAACATTTAAGTACAAAATGGAGTTCATCTACAGTATTCTGTTTACACAGCTGACATATTCTTTGTGCTAACGGAATCTTATAATGCCGACCTTCTTCCACTAACAATTTACTTTTGCTAATTCTAATTTTGACAAAGGTACTTATAGCTTTTTTGTCAACATCTGTGAACAAACATTTTTCCAGTTCATAGTTTGACTTAATTTTTCTGAATGTTCTAAGCTTATTCCCATTTGTATTTCCGTCATCACAATATGAAGATAAGCGTCCGTCTGCAGTCAGACATTTGTGCTGTTCCTTTGATTTAATGTTGCAGTGACAATGTTATATCGAACGAGTTAAAAACACTTCAATCAGCTCTCTAATCACATTCTCTGCGAGACGCTGCATGACCGTTTGTGCATACGGGATTTTCTTTTTCCACACCATGCAAGCCTTGCACGAGCTTGTCCATCACTAGTCAGCATTCCATCTTTCACAATGTTATGATTTATTGATCCCAATTACCCAGTTCAGTTTAATTGATAATTTTACGACACATATTTGCCATTATTTCTACCACTTAAGACAGTATACCTGCTTAACTATAATTCGTTACAAATTGATTTGAGCACAGTCCGTGTAGATGACATGCACTCCCACTATTGCCGCCGGATATTATAATGAGGCCACGAAAGTGTGTTCCTGTGTAAGCTTTATAACTATATTCGTTCACTTATCCGCAGTCTGGATTAATACACAATAAGTGATCGCATTCTGTCTGGAGTAGGCCACTGTTATATGATATGACACAATTAGAGAAAATATTCATTTGTATTGTGTAGTATGGTTTATATTGCTATAACTAACTTTATCACATAACTTACGGTGTGGGAGTGGAATAACACCATTCTATATTTTCGATATACCACTAGTTATATAAGTATGCAAATAAGCCTAGTATGCGCTGTCAAAACAAAATCGATAATGACTATGATCCAACTCCGACGGTGTATGTCGATTTCGCGTGTTAAAGCGGCGACAGGCAAAATGTGATAAATATAATCTAACATTCGTTCTCAGTCATCGTTGAATTTATTAAACTCGTTAGCAAAAATGAGCCTCGCATTATATCATTTTGCCAACTCGTTTAATAAATTCAATAATGAATGAGTACTCATGTAAGATCCTCTCTATATATATATACTCGAAGACTTTAAAAACGCCTTACTTGAAATAAACAAAGGTTATACCGAAGTTTAATATCTTATTTCAAATGAGAGGATAAATTATTTCATTTTCAGTTCATCAATAAAACAGTCACTAGTCATTTTTTTATACTGCGATATAACGTCACAAACACACTGACGGGAATGCAAAATATGGGATTTTTAATAACCACATTTTGCGTTACAGTCAGGGTTTTTGTGACGCAATATCATATAGCAGTATAACATAACACTTTTTGGATAATGACTGTTTTATTTGATGAAGTTAAAATGAAACGATTTATACTCACAATATATTTTAAAATAAGATATTAAACTACGAAATAATCAGTGTTTAATTTCAGTGAGGCGTTTTTAAATCCTCAAGCATTTCTAGGCTTTTGCGTTTTTTATTCATATACACATGATCATCGATGAGTTGTGCTTATATTGCCTATTCGTGCTGCGTAGTTTGTTAGAGCATAAAGCGTGGTGGGGATTTCTTTCTTTATTTACACTGTTCCGTTTTACTGGGATGACAGTAGGGTAAAACTTAAGTTGGATTCTCTATAGCCTGGTTGAAACCCCGATCGGCATTTTTGTCCTCACCGTTCCAAATGCCGTAGCCCTATTGTCAACCATGTTATGTTTGTGACGTCATACACCTTGCCTTTTATTTATCCTTGTAACTATTTTTCTTTCTGTGTTTTGGTTTGCTGTGGTCATTGAATGCTGCATTTCCTGTTCGCATTTTTTTTTAATATTCCCATAATAATCTTTATTTGATAACAGTTTTTTAATTTCAGTTTTATAAACAAAAATGTGTTCATCGTCAGTGAGGTACCGCCTTGTTCTGCTGATATTGATCATTTTGAAGTTCATGCATTATAATGCGTTTAGTAAATGCAATATTGCATTTTATTTCTTGTTTATCAGAATGGTTGATAAGAAAGTTTGAAAAGTTCTTCACCACATTTAATGGTTCAAGATTCTTATCTTCACTTTGAGGTGGTATATCATTCTTTAATTTCTTACGAGCAAGTGGTAGTTTTCTCGAAAATTCAACACAGTTTATGAGAAGGTTTATTTACCACTGAACGTTCTGTTTACACTATATTGAATATACAATTTTCCTTGATATATAATAAATAACTGACTACAATGTAACAAATTGCGTCTGAAAAAGCCATAGAACATGTTGCTGTTATACAAACACCTTTTGTAATAAAACTTTTTCTTTAAGAAGAGGAACTTTATACGATTAATTTCGGTCTTATCCTTTATTTGATCAATTGCAATTATGCACTATTTAGAAATAAAATATGTATACATTACATATTTTGCTGAAATAAACGCCTCAAGCAATATGTGGTACCATGTAGAAATTGATTTGAAAGGTTAAAATAACAAACTTGCAGTGCCAATTTAGAACCACACAGGAAATAAACAGGATAATAATCGCCCAATAAATTAAAACAATGCAAGATTGATAATTTGCGCTCTGATTTTAGGCATGGTGATTGTGTTGAAATAAACAGTATTTTTTTATACAGATTCAACTTGAGTTAGAGAGACTTTGAAACCTTACTTGCCCTTGAAACCATACACGATAAAGTATGTACCAAGCCTTAATATTAGTATCTGTATTTAATAATCATGTACCATTTTAACTTAAAAGAGTACGAGAGTTGACCTTTGGAAACGGCCGAACACGATAAATACGAAATATTGCAGTCTCGGTTTGATTGACTGTTCATGAATGGTAGTGAAATATGCTTGCTACCGTTCACGCACCCTAGCCCTGGGTTGAGCAGAACTCAAACCCTGCTTGAACAGAATTAAATAAAAGAGGTTTCATCATTTTGCTACCGTTATTGCACCATAAGTGTAAGTAATTTATTGGCGCCTCTCAACCAACAATTAGGGATATGCAAACTTTTTGTTCAAATAATTATTGACGATGATTTATTATTGTTTGGTAGAAGTTGTTAAAATATGTGTATAAACAGATCATCTTCATATATATATATAGGACCTGTTTGATCTGGTAATAACATTGTACACGTCATTGCAATCGAGTTATTTAATTATGTTGTTACTTACTAATTGTAATATTTATTAATTACTGACAACATGTGTCAGTGATGTGTCCCATTTATTTATTTATTTATATGCATGACTTTTATTCAACAGTGGCATACTTTAGTTGTAATGCTACATAATAGAGAACGATAGAGAACGATATATATCAATGGCGTGCGAGCTATACATGCAACGGGGCTATAACATCCGGTCTCCATAGTGTTTTTGCATGTTTTTTACGGACAGTGTTCAAATCAATTTGTTTGGCGGATACATTACGTTTAATGCCTCAACTGGTAGAAATACAGTCAAATTTTGACATAAAGTTATCAGTTGAAAAATCGAAGTCAAAACCATCACCAAGCTTCCGTAAATGGGATCAATAAAACATAACATTGTAAAAGATAGATTGTGAAAGATAGTGTTGAGTGGTTGATAATACAACAGTATTGCATGCATAGCTTCCACTGTGTAGGCATGGGAAAGTTGGTCTGACAAGCGGGTCATGCAGAGTCATAAACATGCGATGAATCATTGCAGAGTCATAAACATGCGATGACTCATTTAAGTAAAAAAACAGACAGACACAGTTCTGTTTCAGATTTATTTGAACTCGGACAAGATTTAAAATGGGGCCCTATTGTCAACCCTTTTGTACTTATGATGTCTTATTTGGGCAAGCATTATAAATGTGACTTAATGAAATGTCGTCCCAGGCGGATTTTTATCTAAATACATTTTTATACGCAATTTATGAAGATAAAATAACGGTAAGTAAGTTTTAAAGAACGTTTTAAAGGAAGCAAGATTGACTTGTGTACATTTATTATTGTTTCAGTCCAATACCACCATTGAAATATTACTGTAATTAAAAAAGCATGTTCAAATTTGTATACATTTATAATAATTCAGTTTGAAATTTCGCGATTATGTTGGTTCCGATCTTAAAATTCAAGGTAGGTAACTGATTTTCAGAAAGTATCTTTACTTACTCTTTTACAGTCATTTTTAGTAAAACACCGATGGCAATGCTTAATTGATAATGCTTGTTTCTTCTCATTATATAATGCAACTGTAGTGACTTGGAAGTACTAGTTCAATAACTATTTTAATAACAACATTTTTTAAGCTTTTCAAGTGGATAAAAAGCTTCAGTTAAAATAAAGAAATCCTCCTCGAACAGAAAACAACTTATTGTATTGACATAGTGTACTTATTATATTCTTATAATAGACATGTGTACATTTAGCAGAAAAATACATTACTAGTTCATAAGTAGCAGACCGGACACTGTCGACCATTGTTGTTTGTTTGTATGGTGTTTTACGTCATTGTCAACACATGTAAGGTTATATATGACGGTCGATTTTTGTGCTGGAGGCAGACCACCCGCTTTTCCTGAGTAGAACCAGTACAGTACTGTACACCTCCCGCCATCCGTAAGAATCGACCCTATTGTGTTAAATCGACTTTCATGTCGATGCCATATTCGCGACACCTTTTCTTGCTGACATTTATGTTTCTTCATTTTATCATCAGTAACCCTGCGCTGATTTATAAGGTATAGAGCTGACACATAAAACAACACAGTAGAACTTAAACCTCCAGTGTGACATTGACCTTGATGATAAAATATCTGAGTTCAAGGTCAACACCAATTCAAACGTGATAAAGCGGAAACTTAACATGTTTGAACTGTTAGACAATATAACTTGCCAGAGATATCTTTATTTATACCCTGTCTCGTGTTATTTGGATGAAAATATGATAAGAGTGAGGTTTTTGATGCACCCTAGAACCTGATTTAAACCATCAGCGGCCTTTATTTTGCTACTGACCGTTCCAATGCGGCAGACCTGTTGTCAACCTTTTTATGTTTGTGAGGTTATATCTTGCGTTTTATTCACCTTTGTAATTATTGTTTGTTTATGTGCGTGTTTTTTGGGTGACTTTTGTCCTTGAATTCTACATTTGCTGTTCGACTTTTATGTCTACTTTTTTTACCAACACGTGTGAACTTAACCTTGATGCTTAACCTGGGTGTTACTTGGTGTACATCTTCATGTTGAAATCAATTTAACTATCAATTTAACTATCAATAAAATCTGTTTTAGGTCACGTTATAAAGTGGACACGAAATACGGTCGAATAAACAGATCTAAAAGGTGTCCATGATTATTAAAAAATAGGCAAATTTCAGCTTTTTAACTTAAGTATATAGCTTCTGATTTTTACCCAAATATTTATTTCAAGGTTGATTTAAACATATTTTATTGCCAATATTTTACATACAAATCAAATATAAACATATATACGATAGAGATATTATAATGACAAATGGGTTGGGTAACAAGTTCTACCAACATTAGATTAAACCCTTCCCAGTTAGCATTTTGGAATTGCGAATGTATATAGCTGAGAGTAATAAAATACAATGGCAAATACATTGAGATAGAATAAAGCTGAATAAGTAAATAAAATATAAAGAGAAAACATAATAGAGAAAGAGAGAGAGATATATAATAGTGAGAATAGTGAGAAAGACTAGTTTACCCCAATTTGAATTCCAGTCAGTTTAAGAACGCCTGAACTCTAGAAAACATTTTCAAAATATAGTATACGCGCATAGTACGTGTAGATTGTTGAAAAACATCAGAGACAGATTATGTAAACCTATGTGTTTCTCGTATATATGTTTGAACTGCTTCGAAGAGAGATTCATTTTCTCTGTCAGTTAACTGTTCTCGACCATAAAGGATTGTTCTTATATTTAACGGGTGTAAATGGCGAATGGATTGAAATAGTTGGAGCCGGTGTGTGAAAAAATGTTACACTGGAAAAAATAATGTTCAGCATCTTCTACTTCAAATCCGCACTCGCAAACAGGTGAATCGCGTAAATGATTAAGGTATAAATCGCTATTAAGATTACTACACAAATTTCTCATTTTGGCATGTAAAACAGAAAATAATCGTTGACCACTTAAGTAGTATTTTGGTACCTTTGAACTCGGAAATACAGATGTTAATAGTCTTCTCTTGAAAATTGATATAGATTGTGAGTTTCGTATTTCTACTGACAGATTATTCCATAGGTTAAGAGAAGACGGAACAAACGATTTGTTGTATATTTCAGTTCTCCTAGCAATAGTGGCATAGTTGTCGTTATTTCTGAGAGGGTATGCACTGACGTCTCCTACTAGCTGCGGAAAGATGTTTGAGATATAATTTGGAACGGATCCATTTTTTACATTATAGACTGAAATAAGTTTTTGCATTTTCCTTCTATCGGAAAGTGATACCCATCCTATTTCAGATATTAAACGATGTATGGATACTGAACGAGTCAGTCCCGTCACAATACGAACTGCTTCATATTGTAACTTTTCCAAGCTATCTTTTTCGAAAGAAGTACATCCATCCCATGTAATGGAAGCATATTCTAATATTGGACGCATATAAGACAAGTATATCTGATTAAGTGTTTTACGAGCTACTTTATATTTAAGTATTCGCATTAAACCAAGAACCTTTAAAGCAGAAGCAATAATATTGCTAATGTGTTCGTGCCATTTTCCGTTATTACTTAATGTTACTCCTAAATGTTTATGGTTGTCAACAAAAGTCAACGGGACATTGTCTAGATATAAAGTTGGACGACGATCATTATTAATTAAAGAAAAGAACATTACTTCTGTTTTGGCAGGATTAAATTGTACAAGCCATTGATTTGACCATTGCGTAATCATTACTAGATCATGATTAAGAATTCCTTCCATGTCGTTTATACTAGATGTTGAGACTGATAGCGAACTGTCGTCAGCAAATAAACGAGTTATACTCAGCATGTTTTCGGCAATATCATTTACATATATAACAATAAAAGAGGGCCCAAGACAGAGCCTTGAGGAACTCCGGCAGTTACAGTTTTTGACTCGGAGGTTGCAGATCCAACACGGACTCTTTGAGATCGGGTTGAGAGATAATCAGATATCCAGGCTAAAAACTTCCATCAATACCATATTGTTTTAGCTTAAACAAAAGCCCTTTATGCCAAACTCGATCGAAAGCTTTAGATATATCATTAAAAACAATACACGTAAATTGTTTAGCATCGAATGCCTGACATATATGGTGATACATATAGCAACGTTGATATGTAGTAGAATGACCAGGGAGAAAACCCGATTGGTTCCTAAAGATAAGATCAAACATAAGTAGAAAATTATACATGTGTTTAAGGGGGAATTGACCTATTCGAACATTTAAGGGTACGCATATGAACTATATATATTTGTAAATTTGAAGATATTTGCGATTTGAATCTGAATTTTGTTTTGCCGTTATTTAAACATGTTTTTAATAATAACGTCTCAGATATGGCTATGTTTGACGTTTTTCATAAAAGTCCCGTTGTACCAAGTTTTCAACGTTTTTGACATTTTTAGAGTGTTAGGCTAGTCACATGTAATTACTTTTTATATCAAACTATTCGTCTTGATGAGACCTTTCAAATGATATATAAATTATTTCAATTACAATAAGACATAAAATAATATTTATATAATTTCCTTTTTCTTTCACCGATTTTTTACCGTGAAATTTTAAGAAAAAACAAAGTTAAAGCCTTTTATCTTTTAAACGGCTTCATAAAAAACTGCACAATTTTAATATGTTTTAAGGAATTTAATATCCTATCGGAGTATAAAATAAAATTTGCTAGTCATCGGAATATATTTTTCAGTATTCTTGTTTTATTAACCATAATACCCTTCGAAAAAGACGTCGCGTCATGAAAATAACAATTATTTTGTGATAATTACCTCTTCGTATATTATTTATAGTTACCGTCTAGATGGACTGTACATGTTACTCAATATAAATTGCTGAAGGTTTTTAGCAATTCGTCATTTTCATTGACTGAAATATAACTTATATTAAATATATGTGATTAAATATATGTACGTGAAAACAGACAGTAATGAGTTGTTCGTGATTTTTCAAAAGCTAGCGGTTTCGCCTATCCAATCCATGTATTGTTTCAAAGATGTCAACAAGAGTATAACACATGCATTACAATATAATACTAATATGAGTAATACAAATAGTATTTATACATTATATACGCATGCATAATATGAAAGCAGAATATAATTAAAGTATGCATTTAAATTGTATAAGTGCATTTATTGCATACCAGCCATTAGCTTTAAGACTATTAATAAACAGGAAAGACATATTGGTCCATTTATCGAAAAAACTTGTCTCAAGGCGACTGCGGATGAAAATATGATAACTCTTAAACATCTGAGTAACAACACCACAGCAACACCAGGTCAGCATAAGGAATTCCAGTTTCAGCTGGAGGAGACATTCGATCTATTTGAAACAGACTGTAATTGTTTTCTATATTCAACAAATATTGACGACATAACGCCTCTTAAATAAAAGCCTGATCTGGTTTATTGTTGTGTGTTTGTACAATGTTTTATTGGATGATAACTCGTTTCTTAACTATTAATGTTGTACATTAATGTGAATTTGTGTTAAAAATTGCTTAATTTATAACTTAAAGGGACACTCGGCAATTTTGATGTTTTAAACTCGTGGCATCCCGTTAGTTTTTCTACATAACCTGCATATATGCAAACCATTATAAATAATTATTAATTAGTTCATGTCAAAGTAAATAGTTTTTTTACTACTAATTGCTGATTATTACGGTGTCCTGTTAGGGACAACTTACCATCGCACCTTACCACCGAGCATCGACCTAGATCGATGGTAAGATGCGATGGTAAGATGCGATGGTCGATGGTAAGATGGACCATCGACCATCGCATCTTACCATCGACCATCACATCTTACCATCGATGGTAAGATGCGATGGTAACATGGCCCTAACAGGACACCGTAGATTATAGTGTAGCGATAATATTTTAGGCTACGGTTGAATAACGAAGAAATAATGAAAACTCCAAATTGTATTATATTAATATATGCCAGCAGATATAACGTCAAACTGATACTGAATTGATAAATCGAAGTGAAAATCATTATTGTAAATTGTCTTGAGTCCCATTAAAACATTATCATGTACTCTTTGTAATGAGTATACACATGAATTCCAGTTCCAAATTCGTAATTTCACTTAGGAAATACATACGAATAGCATAAGAAACTGTGTAACAAATCATCAAATAGAATTTAAACGTTTACTCCAGAAAACGACTATATACAAACTATCTAGCAATGCGGTGTATATATTTCTAACCAATATATGAGTATACTCATCAATAAGTATTACAGATGTTACAGAATTAATAATAATATATAAATATACAACTGATCAACATATATCACATATTCAGGAGAACACAGTTTAAATTCAAAGTCTACGCAGAATGCGCACAACGATATAAAGTTGCTGCCATTACAGCCACGTGGGACGATGCAACAACTGTCGTCTGGATCTTTTGAGTTACAGTCACGTGCTCTATGTATGATACCAGAAAACTCGTCTGCAACAGCGTGTATGAATACAAATAACGACACTGTCCAGTTCACGTTCGATGAGACCTTGGCTTTTTCAGAATATAAATAATAATATTACGGCACGTCGACACATAAACAGGTCATATTGTGCGCAAAAACTAATGAAAGATGAAGAAATGAAGTATTAATTCAAAATTTATGTAAATATATAAAGACAAAACTATTAAAAAATAAGGGAGCGGAAGGTAAAACACGTGTTTTATTGCACGACAGTGTCACCTGATTTTTAAAGCAATATACTGAAAGGAAAAAGAAACGCATAACGGGTATTTCCGCTATATATTGTATGTTCAGTATGCTACTGCTAATCAAATGATACAGGGCGACGTTAGGTCTGTCCTTTCGGAAAAAAGGTTTAAACAGCACCGAACACACCAACGGTTACTCCTTTAAAGTTTCATTATCGACAAAACGCGCATTTGGCTCAAGCAGGTGAGCAAACTTAGGATTTAAACGTTGCAATCGCTAAATAAAATATTAAACATAATACTGAAATGGCTTGACTTTTTCAAGCCAAATTTTGACATTTATGAATTTCGTGTAACAAAGTATACTTTGATTAAATGTCTGCTACATGACAGAGTTGTCCTTTCTGTAATTAGTTGAAGCCCTTTTTTGTACACAACACGTTGAGATATATCTGGAATAGGGTGTATCTAATAGTGTAGTATAGGCAATTTTTTGATTATGCGTTTCTTTTTCCTTTTAGTATATTTTGCTTCTGATAAAGCAGCGTCTGCTTATTTTACTTTTGTTTCAGTTAGCAAAAAGCATAATAAGCAAAGCATTCTGTGTATTGTAAACGAAATTTGAAGTATAGTACTATGTTATACACTTTAATACATTATCCTTTATTTGTTGTGTGACTGACACTACACTTTTTATTAAAAAAAGCTTTGATAAATAATCAAATGATTAGTAGTCTCTAATTATGAGAAAACAGACAAACAGTTCATGAAAACATACGCTGTAATGATACAGAGTAGGATAAAAAAAAGTTTACATGTTTAATAACAACACATATATCTTATGATATTTAGCATGATTGACGGCTGCCTGGAAATTGTATATACATTAAACACACTTTTAAATGAACTTGAACTTATTGTTTTATCCTAGAGGTATACCAAATACATGACCATAGTTATTGCGGTAATTTGAGATTCGAGCGAATTAGACATGATGCATGAAAATAAATAAATTTAGAGTTTTCACATAAACTCTAGAAAAGAAGAGAAAAAAATACGGACGGAAAAAGAAGTAGAAAATACGGAGCAGTATTTATCATTATCATTTAGGGTACCAGTGTTTGTTTCCAATGTTTGCGTCAACGTCGTTATTTGTACACATATTATATTTACGACGCGACGTCGACAGAGACGCCTTCTTCGTAAGGGTATTATGGTTAATAAAATAAGAATACTGAAAAAAATATTCCGATGACTAGCAAATTTTATTTTATACTCCGATAGGAAATTAAATTCCCTAAAACATATTAAAATTGTGCAGTTTTTTATGAAGCCGTTTAAAAGATAAAAGGCTTTAACTTTGTTTTTTCTTAAAATTTCACGGTAAAACATCGGTGAAAGAAATAGGAAATTATATAAATAAGATTTTAAATGAAATAATTTATATATCAGTTGAAAGGTCTCATCAAGACGAACAGTTTGATATAAAAAGTAATTACATGTGACTAGCCTAACACTCTAAAAATGTCAAAAACTTTAAAAACTGGGTACAACGGGACTTTTATGAAAAACGTCAAACATAGCCATATTTAAGACGTTATGATTAAAAACATGTTTAAATAACGGCAAAATAAAATTCAGATTCAAATCGCAAATATCTTCAAATTTACAAATATATATAGTTCATATGCGTACCCTTAAATTTTCGAATAGGTCAATTCCCCCTTAAATACTATTCTTTCCATTACTTTACCAACGCAACTAAGTAACGATATTGGTCTATACTTCATAGGAATACTAGGATCTGACTTTTTGAAAAGTGCCATAGCCATAGTACATTTCCATAGGTCGGGGAAAATACATTCATTTAATGATCTGTTAAAAAGTATATGTAGAGGTTTTGAGATTGTATTTACGGTTTCCTTTAACATCTTATGACTTATTTCATCCTCTCCATTTGCCTTATTTACGTCCAAAATCTTGATAATATCGACAATTTCGGATTCTTCTATATAAATAGTTTCTAATTTATTATTGGATTTTAAATGAAAAATAGGTAATTCAACATTAGAGTCATCAACTGATGAAATTGAAACAAAATATTCATTGAAGCATTTCGCTTTTTCTTGGTCAGTTATTGAGTATGACGTATCGCCATTAGGTAAGACTGTTTTTAAAGGTGGAATATTTTCCGAATTTTTGTTTGACTTTATGAAATATTTTAAAAGTTTCCAATACTGACGTCTGTCCGTAATAGTTGTTTCAGTAATTATAGTTTCCACATTATTAAAGAAACGTTCTTTCGCATGTTTTTTAAAATTATTAACTTTGTTTCGTAATCTTTTATATGCTGCTAAATCAGAGAATGATTGAGTACGCGTTGCTTTAGTTTTTTGACGATCACGTTGTCTTGAAACACGTCTTATTTCCACGGTTTGTCATTAGGACGAATTGTTACATATTTTGATGGGATACACACATTTATTAATTCAAAAAAAGATTTAGTAAACTTTTCGCACGCAACACTCAGCGAATCGTTATGTAAGAAAGATCAGTCTGTATGTTGAATAAGATCATTGAGTTTTATGAAACTCGTCGAGTAAAAGTCGGTCGAACATTGTAACTGTATTGAAACATTAAGTATGTACCATGGTGGTCGCTTATATGATGTGGTATGTTTACAATTCCGGAATCTAAGGGTTTAAGAGAATCAGAAATAACTATAGGATCTATCAATGTGGCAGAGTGGTCGGTAACTCGAGTTGGTTCAGTTGTAGTGTTTGTCATATTATTAAGCTGCATTATATCTTTTAAAAAATGGTTATCAGTATTAAGTTGGTTCTCGTTGATATCACCAACTATAATGATGTTATTCGATAATTCAAAAGCCTTTTCTAAGCTATCGTTTAAGTTATCCCAAAAAATTTACTCGAATTAGGTTTGCGATAAACGGTACATACTAAAATAATTTCACTTTTATCTCTTACTTGAATCCAAAGTGAACTGGGTAATACATTTTCAAGTTCTAATACACGTCTTGAAATAATGTTATTTTCAGTATACATTAACAGTCCGCTCGAATGTGCAGATGTATCCTTTCGGAAAATATTACTATAACCGTCTATACGTATAAAATCATTGGACACGTTTTCCGATAGGTGGGTCTCTGTAAAACACAAAACATCATAATCTAATAAATGATCCTTAATATATTCCATTTTGTTACGTATACTACGAATATTTAAGTGAAATAAAGAGAGGCTCTGTTTTTCTATCGTATTTTCAGGACCTGGATTTATTTCAATGTCGCCTGACATAATAACTAATAACAAAATAACAAGAGAAAACTCAATGTTTAAGAGAGATTTAGAGACGCATGCAGAAATGGACAGCACACGTCGAAGCAATTTCAATATACCGTTAATTAAGCAGCTCAGGAACATGAAAGGTTTACGGAGAGAACACATGCTCTTTGTGAACGATTTATATCTGTTATTGAATGTTCCTATGGCCATTCTCCAGCAACAAACATCATTACCCATTATGTTTTAAATTTACAGATAAATCAACCACACGTATATGCACTGTGAACGACCACATGGCGACTAGTTCAAATAAACATATTGTTTGCTCTCCGACTAAACAATTTAATATAATTAACACTATACAACTAAAATAAACAATGCAATAGTTTAGATTAAGCAGTAATAATTTGAAAAACGAACTCTTGTGAATACAGTGCGTACACAAAGCACCTTCGTGATGGTGCAAACGGCTCTGAATGAAATATTGAATTGGGGGAAGTGAGAGAGAGGATAGCGTATAAAGTGTGAGAGAAAGACAAACAAAGAAAAGTGAAAGAAATTTGCAAAAAGTAACCATCAGAAGTCAATGGAAGAACTCCGCCATTGTGTCACGTGATCAACAATTTCAATGTTTGTGCATTTATATAGAAAGCATAAACGTACAATGTGTACTGATTAATAAAAAGAAAAGGTGAAGATGTATATATATATATAAACAGAAGGCCATACTGTCTACTGACCATTCCAAGTGGGTACCCTGTCTTCACCATTCTCTGTGTTGTGTATTGTCCTTTTTATTTAATTCGCCATTGTGGTGCAGGGCGGACCTACGGTGTCATTACGTTTGGGTGCTGTGATTTCTATAGGAACATTTCTCATTTATGAAACTGCTTCATGCAAAATTGTGTATTGAGATGATATTCAATTACTACCTCTTTCGACTCCATGATACCACTTATAAACCGTCATTGTAAATGTGCCCCGTGTGGTTCCCGGGGGCCTCGTTTGGTCACTGGGCAAAAAATAGGGCCTCTGCAGATCTCTTTGGAGGGCTAGGCAGAGGGGTACCCCATCAAACTCCTTCTCCAACAACCGAAAACAGGGTTGGCTGGGGTATGAAATAAAATCTTAATTTCGGCTTTAAAAAGAGTGCATATTGTAAAATTAAAACATTTCATAGGTAATTTGAAACAGATTATCTCATTCTTTCAGTAAATAATATTTGTAAACGTGTTTTATTGTCAAAATAGACGTTATAAAATGCTGCTAATATAAGCTTTTCCATCGCTTAATGGAATAGAGGCGGGACCACGTAATGGTTTGTTAAAAGAAGCAATAGCCTCCATAATTATGCCGTTGCATTTTTTATTTCATCACTCCAGGGTTTGTGCAAATATTATCACACGAATTATAACTTTCCAGTTTCAATTAGGCTTGTTTTTCAACTCTACTGGGCCAGCCTAGTTAATGCGATGGTATTTCGTCCCTCGGAATCCGTTTGCAACTTTTCCGCCCAAACAGGTAAACAGATTAAATGATAATATTTATCAGCACAGGAATATTTCAAAAGAATCTAATACTGACATTTGTTTTCAATATTTACGGAAGTATGTCAGTCGCTGATTAACATACGATTTTTAAACAGTCTGGAAAGAATTCTATGTTTTCACGTCTCACCTCTTTGTAAATTTCTTAACTTAATCGACAAGGAAGCAGACAAATTGTTACTTTTGTATGCATAATCGTTTATTTATCCTCGGTCTATTTGACTGGGCATTTTAGAGAGCAGATACACGGCTTTCACCATACTATAAAGCAATACAAAGCATGTTCTCCGACCCCATATTGACAACGCGTCTGATCACAACAGACATTTTGTAAAAATAATATATCTCAATAAGGGTATTGATTTTATTGACATATCAAGTACTTTGGGAGATAATCGTGATGTTGACTCTATTACTAATAATTATTTTTAAAAAAAATGAAAAATCTGTAATTTGTTAGAAACAAAAAGTAGAAAACAAAAAGTAGAAATATTATTTTCAACTACAACAAAATAGTTTCTGGCCTTAACATACAAAATAACACTCCTAAGGAATGTGAGTGTAAAACATTAACATTTCGCTATGCTCCGGCAGGTCATGTCATTACTGGTAATGTTGATATTGTAGATACACGTATTCGGCATTTGTTTTCGAAAGGTTTGAAGTATAGATTGTCTTTAATGATTGATTTTAATGCAATTGATCTTATGGGATGCCGAGTTGTCTGTTGTCCGTCCGTCGTCCGTCCGTCTTTAACTTTTGTCTCGTTAAGATGATAAGGCCTTCATTTTTCATCTGATCTTTACCAAACTTTACCAGATTGTTAATGTCAATGAAAGCTCGGACAAGTTCGAAAACTAGCCAAATCGGACCAGTAACAGCGCAGTTATGGCCCTTGATTTAGTTAAAAATGCTATACTTTGCCTCGTTAAGACGATAGGGCGTTCATTTGACAAGTTTGAAAACCAGCCAGATCGGACTAGTAACAGCGGAGTTATGGCCCTTGATTTAGTTAAACATGCTATATTTTGCCTCGTTAAGACGATAGGGCCTCCATTTTTCATCCGCTCTTTACCAGACTTTACCAGATTGTTAGTGTCAATAAAAGCTCGGATAAGTTCGAAAACCAATCAGATGGGACTAGTAACAGCGGAGTTATGGCCCTTGATTTAGTTAAAAATGCTATATTTTGCCTCGTTAAGACGATAGGGCATTCATTTTTCATCTGAACTTTACCAAACTTTAACAGATTGTTAATGTCAATGAAAGCTCGGACAAGTTCGAAAACCAGCCAGATCGGACCAGTAATAAGCGGAGTTATGGCCCTTGATTTCGTTAAATATGTTATATTGTGCCTTGTTAAGGCGATAGGGCCTTCATTTTACCAAACTTTACCAGATTTGTTTTTTACTTTTTCTTCTTTTATTATTTTTATAATTCTTTATTTTTTTAAATTATTTTTATTATTATTATTATTATTATTATTTATTTTTTTATTATCTCTACTTGACAAGTTCGAAAACCAGCTAGATAGGACCAGTAATGGCGGAGTTATGGCTCTTGATTTAGTTTAAAATGCTGTATTTTGCCTCTTTAAAGGGACACACGGCAATCTTGAAGTGTTTGAAATGGGTGTCTCGATTTATATATCCAGTATCATTTTTACTTTTACCCTGGTTACATTTAAATAAATTAAAATGTAAGTATTCAATATTTCGTCTTATTATACTATAAGTTTTAATATATTATTGGTGCAATAATATCAAAAATTAATAATATGCAAAAACAAATTGCTTAATACTATTCTTATAATTAATATTAATGATTGAACAAATGCAAGTTATGCAGAAAAACTAGCGGGACGTCGTCAGTTTTAAAAAAATAAAGATTGCCGTGTGTCCCTTTAAGATGATAGTCACTCACTTCATTGATGTTATAAGAGCCATATTAGCCAGTAGAGCGCCCACAGGCCTCTTGTTTTCTTTTATGGTTAAAACTAATACCATTTATCCTAAAGTACTTCACCTCAAAAAAGCAACTTTATAATATTGTCTTTTCTTTTCTCCATTTACATCTCTTTATTGAAAATGGAGAAATAATTAATTTAATTTATGACACGAGAGACGATTTTTAATTTTGATATTGTTAAATATCTCCACTTAGATGGGTATGTTCCCGAGCTACTTCAACATATTCGTTTTTCTAGAGCTTGTAGTCGATTTTAGGAATTTATTATCGTAAAAATGAGTACGATAATGGACCCTTGGAAACGGCCGAGCACGACACATATGAAATATTGCAGTCTCGGTTTGATTGAGACTGTTCATGAGTGGTAGTGAAATATGCTAGCTACCGCTCACGCCCTCTAGCCCCGGGTTGAGCAGAACTCAGTATTCATAAAAATCAACAGTACATTATTTTAACCATCTCGAAGATGGCAAGCATATGGCGCGTTGGATATAGCAATATTTGTATCTTTATTTCATCCCTTATATCCAGCGGCGTATAGTCCCAGGATCTAATAAAATTGTATATGCCCCGAAGAGCGAAATAAACAAAAGGGAATTTTGTTGAGAGCAGCGGTTATGAAGCCTGCGTATCACAAGTAACAGCCAAAAGACTAAATTTAAAAGCAGACAACATATCCTATGAGTGGTTAAACAATACCCAGAGCCTTTTATCGGCCGGAGTAGTGGAACCACCGAATCGAAAATTAAGTAAGAAAACAAAAGAAATTGAAAATGTACCACCGATCACTAAATATAAGTATCGGGCTCAGCGATCTCCAAAGACCGAATGAATAACAGTACTGATTGCAAGCGCGGGGTGACGTTTCACTGCCGCCACACTGCACAAGCAACGCCACTGTGCTATAAAAAAAATAGTACGATAATAGACCCTTGGAAACGGCCGAGCACGACACATACGAAATATTGCAGTCTCGGTTTGATTGAGACTGATCATGAGCGGTAGTGAAATATGCTAGCTACCGCTCACGCCCTCTAGCAGAACTCAATATTCATAAAAATCAACAGTACAGAATGTTAACCATCCAGAAGTTGGCAAACATATGGCGGTGTATATAGCAATATTTGTATCTTTATTTCATCCCCTATGTTGAACCTTTTTCTTGAGGAATTTGGGAGGGAAGAGGGAGAGTGGTGGAGGTTGAATGTTATTCCAGTGTTCCTTTTGGGTTCTACATCTAAGCACAATTTCCAAAAATCTGTATAGCCGTAAGCCTTGTATAACTAAAAAGCTACTCCATCAGGGCTACCGTTACCATAATCTTCGAAAAACTGTGCACAATTTATTATCGTAACTCTGAAATACTTTTAAAACATACAACTTACGTATGTAAGAACTCTTCTGCGACATTGAGTATCACAGCCTGACTTCTAACCTAAATCCATATAGGACGGTAGAGTTTGATGTTTGTCTTAAATCTTGTATTGTCGTACCATTAATGGTTTGTTCTCTTGTTGCTCTGGCTTCCGCCAAGTCTCTGAATACTTGCTTTGTTGCTTTCTAGGCTTTTTTTTATTATATACATGGTCATTTTGTGTGTTTTACTTATATTGCCTATTAATGCTGTCTTGTTTGTTAGAGAATATAACTTTGCTCGGATATTTTTAATTACACAATGTTCCGTTTATTGGGATGACAATAGCGTAAGAGTGAGGTTTGGTGCAACCTAAAACCTGGTTTAAACCGCCAGCGGCCTTTTTTGCCACAGATCGTTTCAAGGCGGAATCACCATAGCACCTGGTTTAAAAACCAACGGCCTTTTTACCACATACCAGTACAAGGAGGTCCCCTATTATCAACCCGTTATGTTTGTAGTGCCGCATATTATACATTTTCATTGTATATTTTGTTTGTTTTGTAGGGGTGTTTTGTGTTGACTATGTTCTTTGAATACTATATTACCTGTTCGACTTTTATAACTTTAAACATTATTTAAAGAAAACATAATCATAATATCTAGTCCGTCGTATTGTCTTTTATAATGTTTTTTCTTCTACGAATAATTTTATATTAGGGAATGTTAAATCAACTTTTTTCAGAATCGCGTTCCGAATATAAATGTAACTTTACC
This sequence comes from Cyrtodaria siliqua, assembly GCA_037043455.1. Lineage (NCBI taxonomy): Eukaryota > Metazoa > Mollusca > Bivalvia > Adapedonta > Hiatellidae > Cyrtodaria > Cyrtodaria siliqua. The sequence goes on from JAWPHD010016743.1 coordinate 39,741, forward strand.
TTACTATTACTATGTCCCGTGCTCATTCATTGACAATGTTGTCCAGCTAATACAGATTTATCAAAGTTTTATAGACAATGTTTCCTAGTTCAACGTCGACAAAAGAGTGCAACGAATAAAAAAAACACTCCCATCCTTTTAATATGGAAGACTGAAATTGGCGAAGATTAGTCTGAAATTCAAGCCTTATTCATGGATATCAGCGGTGTTATCATTCACAGCTTTTCTTGAACGTATCCACATTTTCTTGTTGGACGCTCTTATGAAAATGTAACGAGTGTCAATACATAGCTGAAACATTTTAAAGTGTTATATTTCCGTTTAACGCATAAAACGGAAACAGTAAAATATACAAGAAAACACAGTTATTTTGAGTCCTTGTAATTGTTGTTTTTTTCCTTGCGCGTTTTGATTGACGTGTTCCTTGAATAGCTACATTTCCTGTTCGAATTTTCTATCTACTTCTTTTACGTTGTTTAAGTAGGATCATTCGATATTGAACTCCTTTCGTATTGTCTTAACTCATGTAGAATATGTTTTCAATAAGCATGTACTAGTTTTGTTTGATATCCATTTCAGTTGAACGTAGGCGTGAAATGAAGATACAAAGGGCCAAGGAGTTAAAAACGCTGGCTCTCAGTGCTTTTGGATCTACCATACCCGGAGGATTGGGGTCTATCACATGATACGTCAACACCATAAGTCGTTCAACAAGAAGCGATAATACTCAATCACAGATATTCATGAGATTCAGGAAGTGGATACGATTCAGCCATGCGTTTGCAAATGATTTAATCATACAGAAAAACAAACTCTTTTATAAAAGCACATTCTGACATACGTGTTTCATATGTATATTTGGACACAAGCAATTACCAGAACGAAAACACGTTTGCATGTTGTTTTTTTGTATTAAATCTAAATGCTTTAATTCTGCAACCGTCAGAGTCATGCCTCTCTAGGATTCGGGACAGTGTATAAAAATATGATTAATCCTTTTGTAATACTGATTGACAGATAACTCACAGAGTGTTACTAACAAAAGGCTGTATGTATGTTATTGGTGTGTGTCGGCTTTCCACCTCACAGTCAAACCTGAAATAAGAAACCACTAAAGGAAAATTCAAATTGATCTCTTAATACAGTTTTTCTCGTAAAACAGGTGCATGTTTAAAACAATATCGAAACGAAGGTGTTTCCTTAATATATATTTAGTCTCATGAGCAGGTTTGACTGTGCATATAAACATTTATTTATATACATATTGTTCCACCAGACAAGCTAGATAGCAAAAATTCGGTTGTAGGCTTATCTCTTAAGGACTGGTCATAGGGCAATTATTTTTATTATATCGATAATTAATCCAAACTCGGTTCTGGCTGGAATAGAATGCACGACCCCTGGATTACTAAGACAACGTGCTAAACATTGCATTACGGTGCCACCTCCTTAAGGTTAACTTATCTCCACAACACATTTGTGTATACGTCTCCACACTATGTTTTTATAGCTGTTCGTTGTTGGTTGATTAAACAAAACATTTTATAACAACATCATATACAGGCAAACCTTAATTAAGAGCCCACTGAAGAAAAGAGCAAATATATTTTCTTTTACACGTGCATTTTAATTTAAAACAATGTTATTTTTATCACATAACATGGGTTCTTGGATTATAACAATGCCTTTAAAGAAGGATACCGCTTAAACCGAAGCTAGATGGTGTGACAGATGTTGCTGAAAAATTACCTCTCACGAACAGTCTCTGTTACTTAATAAAACCGAGTCTGCTATTTGTCTCTCTTGTTGGTGTCGTGTCTGTTGCTGCATCGGATCCCATTTTCAGTATTTATTTATGTTTCGCAATAAACTAGTGTATTAACTGTCCATAGTAAAACATTTGGTTCCAATTATTTACAAGGCATATCATACGATGCGTTCAGACAGACATTCACATATTTGAAATCTTATTTATAACATGCATGTAAGTAACTTTACGTTTTGTTTAAGGTGAAGTGCGAACGCCTTGCATAGAGAATATTAAATGTATGATGCTTTTAAAACGAGCCTGATGCACCCCTTTCAGATACAGTGAAACAATTAGATTTGCCCCCTTAAGATAGTACACTTTCAGATGCAAGGAAACGATTAGATTTGCTCCCTTAAGACAGTACGTATACCCTTTCAGATGCAGTGAAATGATTACATTTGCACCCTTAAGATAGTACCACTTTCAGGTAGATATTATTTGCTATACTTATTATAGAGGTTCTTCTTCTATTTCATCGGCATGTATATCAAGGACAACCCGTAAGTAGGTACCAGAGATTATTGATCAGTGGATTGTGATTAGCGAAAACTGAGCCCAGTTTAACTATAAACTTAGTTCATATGTTTCTGAGTTATACAGCTTGAAACATTATATACAATTTTCCTCAGGCTACCTGCCTTATGATTTGTAAACTAAACACAATTGTTCGAAACAATGATTCTTTGAAATCATATGATTAGCGCAGATCAGCTTGACGCGTACAATGAATGATTCCAAATTTGCGTCTCAAACAATGATTCCCAAATAACCACAATGGTTTCAACCATAGTCACCACAAATTAATCAACATCAAACCTTATGATTAATCTCTCTATCAAAAATCTTGTTTGAACACAACCTGTCTCAAACTATGTTTCAAACGCTAGCCTATTTGAAACAACGTCTTCTTCTAAGCTTCAGCCTTCAAAGGATCGACGTGCGCTTGAAACTCAACCTAGTTTCTCCAAAGATACTGGTGTACGCTTTGCTTCTAACACAAGCCAACAAAGACTAACTGAAACCATGTGTCCGAAAAATCCTGCAATTCAAATTACCCTTTCTCTCTTAGGCAAATAAGCTACTTTGAGAGCATTGGCAAAAAAAAGCTACATTGAGAGCATTGGCAAAGTGAACCCGAAAAGTCCGAACGGTCCCAGTGAATCTCGTTTAAACTTGCGCTTAAAGAAACTAACCTTAAGGTTCGGGATATGCCTTTTTGAGTATTTTGTTCCCAATTAATTTTAATCATATAAATGAACAAATACCAACATGTTATATATCAAAAGATTGGATCAAAAATACGCACAAGATGGAGTACGTTTCGGAAAGAATTTAGTTATGAAAACTTAGTTATACATATTCAAAAGTGCATTTGGTAACATATTTATTGTTTTTGTGTGTAAATTAACTGCATCTATAACACGACAATGCCCTACAGTATTTACTGTACACAAAACATCCTCCTTAAAGACAAAATCAATTAAGAAATTAACAGATGAAAAAGTAAAAGATATTATTTTGTTTGAAAATAGCATGTGAGAACTACTTTTTTCTGTAAAAGTATGGTGACCAATAAGGACAATACATCCATAAAATCAAATGACTTTCACCATTGACATTGATAATAAATCCTTTATAAAACAATAATAATAATGATGGTAAACATTCAATAACATAACACTTGTTTGTATTTCGCACAGTTAAAGGTGATATTGTTTTAGTTCGTAAAATAAAGGTAATGGCCTGACAAAAACAAAGAGAGGCCAATTACATTGCACCTTATATCCATCACTATGGCAACACAATGGCAGGTCCGATATGGCAACAGCAGTTCATACAATAGATTACCTCATAGATCTATACATTTCACAGAAGATTTGAATGTTGTTTAACGGCTCATCAACAACAGTATAGGTTATGTAGAGCCGCCCCAGAGATAGGGGAAGGATACATAGGAATCCGGGAACCTGCTTTACTCTTATTATCGAATAGATTTCTATGGTTCTTTGACGTGCTCGGAGGATAGACCGATACACGGGACCGCCCGGTTTACGTCCCCATCCGACGGACGAGGCTAAGGGAAAGTGTCTTGCCCAAGAACAAACCGACGGAACTCAGTGGCACCACGGAGGATTGAACCCGGGGCCTCCGGTTACAAATCCGCCGCGCTACCGATTGCGCCACGCCAGCCCTCATTTCACAGAAGAGTCTTTAAAATCTTCCAGTTAGTGGTATATCTCATAGGGCTCATCATCACCTCATAAACACCTGCTTTACATCCGTCAGTCCAGATATCACAGAATGTACTGTTCTTTTGAACCATTCAGTGTTTTGGCCATCATCCCCAACTGTCCACTCATGAGATATTCTTCGGCAAACAAATTTCAATCTGCCTGTTGAAGCTTGTCTGTGAAAAGATAATATTGAACATCTTTCATTTCAATTTTCATTATAAAGTGTAGTTAGTACATGAAGGAGCATTTGAAGGCAAATATACATGTAGTTTGTAAAGCCAGTATTAATAATATCTTGTTTTGCTATGGTACCATATACTACATAACAACGGTATACATATACAAACCAATGTTCTAGGAAAATGTTAGGTCTGTGTGATGAGAAAAAATAAAATTCAATAGTTGTTATTAAGATGATGTTAATACAGACTGACGGCAGACACAGAAAGAAGAGCAATATTCGGATAATGTGTGAAATATTTTCATACATTTTTGATGATTGTTTCCTTAATGGTGTATCACTTAGGCTACAACCAGGTTGAGGAGATAGCGCTCTAGCGCTCGCGTCTTCTTCTTGTCTACAAACAGAATTGTAAATATGACAATCCTTATTTAAAAACTGTTGATATAAAACCTCCTGAAAATAACATGTCTGTGTTACTGTATTAAAGAGAATACTTGTACATTGTATGATAAAGCATTATTGATGAAATTTCTGGTGTTAACGCAGTTGCTGAGTAACAATTATTGAACCAATAGGCTCCATATATATATATGTATCACCCAATAAAAAATATCTGACAGGATTCACAATTGAAAACGGAATAATTAAAAAAAAAAGGAAAAACATAAATCTGAACTATTTCACCAATAAACCCAAACCTAACACCCGTTTTCATGAATTGTGAATATTCTTCTTTTTTTGAGACGCACTGTTTTGTTGACAACACATGGACACCATACTGCCACATAGATTTGTTGACAACTATTTATGGACAATAAAATTAGTTTTTAGTAAATGTACTTACCTATGCATATTCAATTTCAAATTAATGTACGTAAAGTATTTTGAAAATATATAAACGCCTTTTAATATTTCATTTTTCTCTTTCGGTTTATTTACAAAGTGAGCTTCCGGTTACCAAAACAGATAATTTTATCAATGACCACAGAAAATATAACACAGATCGGAAGGAGACCTTTCTTTCATAGCATCAAGAATCAGTTCCCCACAAAAAAACCACAATATATTTACTAGGCTATACAATACCTTTAAACAATATGAATTCGCTTTATCTTCGTACGTGACCTTTTGGAACAACAGAACTGCTGACTTTGCCGGAAGTAAATTCGCATAAAAAATCCATAAAGGAAACGTTCATACTTTTTATTTCGGCCGATCAAAATATCAGTTTTAGTATGTAATAACCTTTCTAAACCTTTTTTATCGACTATGTCGTCTTTACATTCCAGTTAAGAGTCTCAGAATGTTTTAAACAAAATAAACACAAGCGTAACACGATTTCATCGCATTGCTGACACTATACCATATTCCAAAACTATACTGAAACGCAAAAGAAACGCTACTCGGGAATTTCCGCTATATATTGTATATACTGTATACTTAATTCCACATAATATTCCAAAGAAATCCTAAAATGTTTTGTAAAAAATAAAGTTGCAGTTAATTAGAGAAAGGACACAACTGTGATGTTGTAGACGTTTTAATCACACTACACCGTGTAACAAGAAATTCATTAATGTTGAAGTTCCTCTTTGAAAAACTGAGCCAGTTCAGTACTGTATTTAACGTAAAAGAGTTTGCAAAATTTTGCATCCTAAGTTTGCTGACATGCTTGAGCCAAACGCGTACTCTGTCAATAATGAAACTTTGAAGGAATACTATTTTCTGTGTTATGTTTTGTTTTAGTTATTTTTCCGAAAGGAAAGGTCTTACGTAGCCATGTACCATTCGATTAACAGCAACATATTGTACATATAATATATAGCGGAAATTCCCGAATTGCGTTTCTTTTGCGTTTCAGTATATATCATTTAAAACTTCTCATCACCTTGTGTTATGATTTATGCAAGGATTGTCAAAACAGCAAGATGGATGTTACTTAAATTATTGTGTAACCTTGAAAGGGTGGGTGAATGCCACTGAAACATTTGATTGAAGCGTACAAAGAGAACTGAGTGTCATCAATTGGTCCATTATTGTCAGTTTGGGTTCATAAACTTCATACATCACTTAAGATATTAAAGCAAAGGCATTGTTGCGTTGATTTATTGTGATTTTAAATTATGAATTGAAACATGTAGACATGCCAGGGTTGACAGGGACAACCCAATATATAATAACTGCCTCGTTTATTATGGTGTTGAAGCTATGGCAAATGAGTGTCATTCGGCGTTTCTCAATGTCGTCGATATTACTGTGCAGTCGATGTTTACATGCAAACAGTTCTAGTTCATATGGACCACACCACATGCAAGGATGATGTTTTTATATTTGCACGAGAATCCAAACAAATTGGATGGCCATTGATTTGAACTGAATTGGATTTTATAATACCACCAAAAGCTAAAATCATATGGCGAATGAAGCAATATGAATTTCATTTAGGTATGTCGCTATTTGTTGGTAAAGGTCGCATCTCACAATATCACAATACCTCTTCCAATTAGAGATCCCACACTTATCTAAATAAGTATGTGTTAGCCCTTTTTTGCCATTTTTATTTCACAGGATATAGGATTTTGGTTAGAAAAACAACACATCACGAACAATGTTCCTGTGAAGTTTGTAGAAGTACAGACGGACGGACAGCTAGACAGACGGACGAACACCGGCCGACGCGCCATGACATTCTCGTTGTTATAGCTTAAATTATTATTTGCACTGAAAAATCTCCTCCTTGTTTAATGGAAAAGAAACAAACACGTTATACAAGCATGATCTTTATTTATTTATCAACACACACACCCTAGGACAAATCATATTCAAATAGTAAGCTAGTTGGACGTTCAAAACATCGAAGATACGAAATTAAGTTTTTAATATAATTACTTTGTATATAGAATGCCAACAAATACAAAAAACGTTCATGACGGACCTGACAATGTGTCTGAACGAAACAACTGTTTTATAATAAACGTAACAAATACAATGTAAATAGATCTAACAGTTCTAATAATTGAAATACAAATCTGCAAATCAGGAAACTGCGATATTGTAACAGTAAAAAACATAACGAAATAAACACACACTATTTTCCTTTATTCATTTAAGTATCAAAAATAGTTACTAAATATAAGTTAGACAATGCTTTCATGACATTGCTTTGTTAGCAAGAAATTAAATTATATTTGCATATTACTGTTACACATCCGTATACATATATACTAAAAGGAACGTTTAACTCCCCGTAGTATGAAATTTCGAATTTCAATCTATTTACATAAAATTTAGTCATTTTCCCCTTAAAATCGAGTTGCACCTGCATCAAACTTGAAAATAGCTCATTCAAAACAATCGAACACAATTGTTGTGCAGTTATTTTTAAAACTGGTTCAATGGTTCTTCTTATCGATAATATCCCTTACCAAAAATATAGGCTTCTGGCGACTATTTGCTGCAACTCTGCGGCAATTATTGCTGCAAAGCTGAGGCAGACAAGTTTGCGGCGATGTTGCGGTACACTTTTACCATGCAAATGAGGTCTGCGGCAAAGTTGCAGCGAACAAATATGCAAATGAGGTGATGTTCTGGCGATGTTCACCGCAACTTTGCCGCAGACCTCATTTGCATGGTAAAAGTGTGTGGCAACTTTGCAGCAAACTTCATTTGCATAAAGTATTTCTCTGCAATGTTCTGGCGATGCTTATGGTGATGTTCGCTGCAAAGTTGCGGCAACGTTCGCCAACACATCGCGGCAATTTTTTTCAAAATAAATAATGGACTGAAATTATAAAATGGAACAATGGTGCGCCGTTTTATAAATATATATATTTAGCTCAAAAACATGATTTTTTTTTCACTATTTAACATGGACTGCACCAAATTTAAATAAATGAGAACGATTTAAATAAATCGACACTAAATAAATGGGAACGATTTAAGTATATCCTTACGATTTAGATTATTATATCCTCACGATTTCAATACGATTTACTAAATGGTTTTGATTTAATTATTCGTTTGTGATCTAAATAAATCGACCTTCGTTATAGTATAAATGTGCAACCATTTAATTAAATTCATGATAATTAAATAAATCGACACAATTTAAATAAATTAACACCATTTAAACAAATCCTCTATGTGCATAAATAGAAATATTTTAATTGTGCGCGGGCGGGGACTAAATTGTTTTAAGTAAATGTTGCACATTTAGCTTAAAAATCATTAGAATATATGTAAATATTAAGCATATAAAGTATATGCTTAATATTT